>ML815750.1:36049-46775 GCA_009831015.1 Picea engelmannii
TGCATTGTTAGGTACTCGCGGGCTGTTTTAGGCTAGCCCGCGGATACCCGCGTGCAGTAAGAGGACAGCAAGCGGATACCCGTGCCCAGTGAGAAGTTAGGGCGCGGGTTGCTTGTTTTCAAGTGATTTTTGAGGAATTTCTCGGCATGGCTTTGGCTAGGAAGAGGCATGAGTTGGCCTGATGCCAGGTAAACCTGTATGGTGCATTTTAAGGTTATAACACCCGTAGAAATGTCTGACATCAATATCCCTGGAACTGCGTAGGATACACCTGGGCCCAGTAAGACAAAGAAGGAAAACATGACGAAGAAGACTGAAGAAATCCAGGATGTTGACAGCCTATCTGTAAGAATGGATTCCATTACACAAGATGAAGAAGGTGATACAAAAACTCAGAAAGTCAAAGTACCACCACCTAGGGATGAAGAAGACTCACCGAAGAAAAGGAAGGTCTCACCTCTGAAACCTTCCTCCAGAAAGAAACCAAGAACCCCTGTAACCAAGATGTGAACTGCCCTCACATTGGATGAATTTGATTTCATTGTTACAACGGTCAATGATGCTTCAAAGGAAATCATCGAGAAGCAGGAGGAAAATAAGGAACAAATGTATAGCCAAATTGAAATCACACTCCAAGGAGTACAAAAAGCACTCCAGTCTAGCTGAGCAATCTCTACTGAACCTCTTCTAGAAGGAACAACAGAAGTGAGAGATGAATCAGTTCAACTTCGCAAGATTGTTGATACAGTCAAAGTATGCCTTCGACATGCTCAAGAAGAAAAATCGCATGCCACCCAAAACCTAAAGAAAGCACAGGAAGAAATTATTGAACAACACCAAGCCATGCAACACGAGAAGAATGCTCTCCAAGAAAAATTTGAAGAAGACAGAGCGAAGATCCAAAAAGAGAAAGAGAAACTTCTCACAAAGTACATAGGAATTGAAGAAGCAGTCAACAGATCATTTCACTCTATGACCGTCTTAGATAAGAAGGCCGAAGAGCCCATAGAGAACCAAGTGATGAATCTGGATGAATTTATTCAGAAAGTTCAAGAAAGGGTTGTGGAATTAGAGCTTCAGACCATATCACAAACTCGACAAGAAGTGCGCGACCAACGGGAATTGAATGCTCAGAGCCCAGTTGAGAGGATTAAAACACTTGTTGCAGAATGTAAACATCTAAGTAGCAAAAGCACGCAGATATATGAACAATTATCTGAAGACCCGGATTTGAAGAAACTGGAGTCCCAACTCTAAGAATCAAAGCAACACATTGATACAGTACAGGCGCATCTCAAGCTCCTGTCACCCATCAAGAGGATGAATAGATCCCAACAATAAAGCATTGCCCAAAAACTCGTTCATACCACACAGAACAGAGTGATGAAATTCACCGAGAAATTCCAGCCGAGTGAGGAGGTGGCCTACCTATTGTTTGAAGAAATTGAAGGCCAAGGAACACTACTAGAACAAGTAGTTGCTACAGTCGAGCAACAACTAGAAGGACCTATCAGTGAAGTGGTTTTTCAGGAATTTGCTGAGAAAGAAGTAGTGGCACAGAGACAAGTCAAAGCAGCTCAAGCCAAGATCAAGACCTTTGAGGCAAAGTTACCCAGACCTGAGTGACTTGGGATGAGTCACAGGTGAGTGTTGGGGGCTTGTTGGCCCTTGACCAAGTTTTGAGGAACACTTGGTCATATTTGACCATTTTTGGGACTTCGATAGCTTGTCAAAGATGGAGCGCAACGTGAAGCATAAATCATGGAAGATAGACCCCTTTTTGGGTCCTTTTTGAGTTTTTGGGATAATGTAATGGGATTGGGATGTTAACCCATGGGTTTACCCATGTTTAGGCCTATTTTGTATGTATATATAGAGGTCTAGGCCATATAGAGAGGGGGTGGATGATATATCTATGTGATGTAGGATAAGTGCCAAGGGTTGAATCTGTGTGATCAAGGCTTTGTGCATTTTATGTAATACTTGCAGAGCCGAGTGCAAGTCCCTATGAGAGATTGTAGAAGTCTTTGTGTTGTAGTGCAAGGAAGAAGGATCTAGCGAACTATGCAAATATTTTGTCCTATGAAATGAGGGATTAGGATGGCTATGTGTTGTAACCTGATTAACTGAAGCTAATAAAGAAGAATACTTTATGGACGTATCCCCACGGTGGGGGTGAACCATGGTAAATATGTGTGTTGTGCTCTGTGCCTCGACCTGATGTGTTTTCCTCTTCCTTTTCTAAGTGCTTTGATGTGTTTAGATACATCTATTTATGTTTTGTGCTTCTGAGATATGAATGAATATTAGATCTGGTATGTAATATTCTTAGTTCCTGATTTGCCGAATCTAATCTATCTCGTTGTGGCTAAGTGTTGAATTATCTAATATCTAAGTACATACTGTGATGCTCTGTACTATTTTTGAAGTATCATAAGAGTTGAATATTGATGAATAATCTATGCTAAGTGATTGCTAAGTGTTATAATCATAGATCTGTGTCCCAGCTAAGGTTGCAGACACCTGAGTCTTGCAACCACCCCTGCCTCTACCTCGGGTGAGACTTCATCTGCTTTGCAAGTGTTGTCGAAAGGGTCGGTAGTTAGGGTTTTTTTGGTTTGTTGTTGTAGCATTGAACCCTGGGTCTGCCCCTGTGCCAACACTAAGTTCTTTCTAAGTGTTAAAATCATAGAGTTGTGTCCTATCTAAGGTTGCAGACACCTGATTCTTGCAACCACCCTTGCCTCTACCTCGAGTGAGACTTCATCTGCTTCGCAGCTATTGCTGAAAGGTCTAGTAGTTAGGGTTTTTTTGGTGCGTTGTTGTAAGCGTTGAACCCCGGTTCTTCCCTTATGCCAACAAATGGTTCTGTTTTCGGGACTAGAACTGTGAATGCTGGGAACTGAGAAATAAAATATTTGTGCAAATATTCGATCTATAAACCATGAAAGCTCTGTGCGTAGATCTTTTTCCCTAGTGTGCATATTTTCATTTGACCCATGAAGCTTTGTGCTAAAAAGAGAAGGCCAGATGTGAAGAAAATAATCAAGATATGAATGCTTTGTGCTCTAAGAAAGGTAAAAGTAGAAGTTTCTAAGAAAAAAAGGTCAGATCTGCAGAAAAGAGGTAAGATCTATAAGCTTTGTGCTCTGATAGAGGTAAGAATAGTCAAAAGTTTTTAGATCTAGAAGCTTTGTGCTCTGCAAAAGTAAAATAAGTGAAAATGTTTGTTTCTAGAGTATGGATCTTGGTATGTTTGATAGATTTTGTCCTAGATTGAAAACTAGGGTTATGATAGATGAAAGAAAGTTTAATATGAATAGATCTGATATATATGTTATACTTATGCATAGAAAGAATGTCTGGACTAACAAGCGGATGTAGGATCCTCGAAAGAAATTTTTGCGGGCTAGCTACCATAACCCTAGTGCGCAGTACAGAAGAGGTTGGGGGTCATTTAAAAGAAAGAGAGGATTAACCCTCTATTACAGTTGCAGAATACCGAGACATCTTGCTAAGGAATTCCCTAGTGGAAGTCCTAGTTGTCTCTGTTGCAAATCTTCGAGCCACAAAGTATTAGATTTCCCTAGAATGATTGCTAAAATTGAAGGCATGAATATGAAAGAAGAAAACCCTAAGGCAGATCGAGAAATAAAAAAACCCTAGAGAGAATCAGACAAGATGTTACTACAGATAGAATACACCTTGAATGATCACTGACATGTTATATTATCAGAGTTCTTTAACAATAAAGAATGCATCGAGGTAAGAATAGGAGACTTCGACATTGATTGTGTTCTGGATGAGGAAACACAGATGAATATTATGACATAAAGAACATGGGAATCTAAAGGGAGGCCTGTTATGACCCCTTCACTTAGTGGAATAGGGTTATTCAAAGGGAAACTAGTGAACCTATGTGGAAGGCTCAGTCAAATATCTATGAATGCTAATGGAACTTCAATAGAAGAAGATTTTGAGATTATAAAATTTATTGAGTACAATTCCCCATTTACTATGTTACTTGGAAATCCTTGGATTGAAAGGGATCAAGCCAGAAAGAAGGAAGAAGAAAAAGTTTTAGAACAGTAGAGAGAAGAGTTAAAAGACTTCATGACCAGAGGGATCACGCAGTTGATTGAAGAACAGGAGAATAGATCGAAGCTATATCACACTAGGAACCTAGATGTCAACGTTATTAGAACACCAGAGGACTCATAGAAGACTGAAGTTTCTATCTGAGATAAAGAAGAGATGTTATACATGAACCCTAAGAAAGAACCTTAGCAGCGCGAAGTAAATATATCCAAGGAAAATAGGAACCAAAACAGGAAAAGAACTATTGAGACGAAGCTCATTGGAATGAAAGCTAGAAAGTTAAGTAAGAAGAGGGAAAAGACTGAAAAATTGCAGAAGATTCTAGATAGAACATCACAGAAAGAAAACTTGCAGAATGGGAGATTTGCCGAGATATAAGAACAACGACCTATGGCACTTCACCGTGATAAAGAGGTATAGTCGTTGGAACGATATACCCATTCAACTTACACCCTGAACAGACAAAAAATCATTAAAGGATCATCACTAGACTGTTGGACCACACCATAATGGACATATCAACATTAATGGAAGCTTCATGCTCATTGAAAGTAGACCATTGCTGAATTTCTTACTTAGTTCATCGTGCCATGCATGAAGAAAACTTTTTCCAAATGAGAATTAGAAGCCCTCAAAATAGTAGTTGTATACATTGGTCATTGCGATCTGGTTGGTCATCCTAGTACAGTATCTGAGATCATTGTGAACCTCAACTAACTTTTCTTTATGAGCGCATATGTCCGACGAATTAAGAACAAATGAATAATTTGCAAGAGAGGTACTTGCTAGCCTCCCCGTCTATAAAGAGTAATTTTGGAACAAGGGTTGTCTACAAGTTTACAGGGATCATCAACGAGAGGAGTGCAAGCCTCCCCGTCGACTACTCGAGCAGGAACATCCTGAGCTGGCGTAGAACGCAGAACCAAATATAAACATGATATGGCCAATGCGAGTTTGGTTCCATATATCCTAACTTCTTACATACCACCTCTGAGAGGTGTGATCAAAAGAGACAATGTGCCTAGAGACTTCGAGTACACTCTAGTCACCACATACCTACCAAAAGGGGTACGCATAGTCCTCATAGATCAAGACAAGTTTGCGGCATTGAAGTTCAGTTACTTCAACCTGGGAGATCATCAATTCTACAACATGCTTTCCCGACACAAGTACCTAACCAGAAACAAGGGAAAGAACTCGAAGCTTGTCCCTCAGCAATGGAATATGAACCTCGCACAATCCATTCTACTAAACGTGATGAAGATCCCACATTTTGGACGTCACCAAGAAGTCAATGCCTATGTTAAGCTACTCCTGGCGAGATACCATGGAGGATACCTATGATTGAACCTCCACGTCACAGTTGATCCAACACTGATCAATAGGATCATAGGTCTTATCATGCAGGGCCCTGATCCCCATGACTATTATCTTGGAAAGACCATGGACCGTGCTCTTACTCAGAAGATCAAATAAGCTTATGGAAATGTTGAGAAAGGAGCATGAGGCTACAAGGTAGCTTCTATTCAGAGAGACTCAGTGCGCCTTGCATGTCAGTTGATCACAGGGAAGCTCGTTCACAAGAATCGACCCACGCAAGTATCCAACTTTGTAGTTGAACTCGCAGGAAAGTCCACAGAGGGACTAGAGATGAACTGGGTGAAGTACCTAGTGAATCAATTAGAGATCGACTGTAGAGAAGCCCAGGATCAGGGGCATGAATTCCATTTTAGCTGGCTCTTATTACTTATAGCTTTCATTGCATGGGAGCTACCAGAAGATGCAACCTTCCTGGACCTTGACCCTTTTGAGCCCTTAACTGCAAATTTTAGTACCTTATGGTACTCGAATGATATGAGCAAACAATGGAAATCCAATGATGTATTTCACACCTACTACAATTAGTTGAAGCGCACCATCTAGTCCGAGCCTGGATAACCCTAAATACCCTCTTTAGGTTTAGGCCCTTAATGAAGTTCAGTGTGGACCACCACTTCATTTACATAACAACACGCGCTGATGAGAACAAAGAGCAGTTACAGTCTTATTATAAGATGACAGAAGAAGACCTGGAGGAAATTACCAAGGAATGGTGGGAAGACCTCTTTGTTTCAACAGACCCTACATAATTGTCTGACATCGACAACCCATAAGCTGCGCAGGATACACCTGGGCCTATTAAGATGAAGAAAACAATGAATATCAAGAAGGATGAGGAAATATAGGATATAGACAACAAATCTGTAAGGACCACATCCATTACACCCGAGAAAAAAGGTAATGATGAAGCACGATTGCAGCCATAATCAAAGCGTAAGATTGTTTCCACAGTTGAAGAACACCTTCGAAAAACACAAGAAGAAACCACACAGGCCACCCAGGCATTAAAGCAAGCACATGAGGAAATCATCAAGCAACATCGAGCTGCACAACAAGAGAGGGACACTCTCTAAGCAAAATTGGAAGAAGATAGAGCGAAGATCCAGAAAGAAAAGGAGCAGTTGCTCGTGAAGCAGATCAGGATCGAAGAAGCAGTCAACATAGAATTTCACTCTATGAACGGATTATAGCAAAAAGTAGAATAACCCTTAGAACGCCAAGTGATGAAGCTTGCCGAAGTTATTCAACAACTTCAACAAAGAGTCATAGAATTAAAGATTTAGACTATACCAAGTACCTTGAAAGAAGAGGGAGACCAACGAGAAATGATTGCCCGAAGCACAGTAGAAAGGATTAAATCACTCACTAAGGAATGAAAACAATTCAGTAGAAGAAGTGTGCTGATACATGAGAACCTAACCCAGAATCCCTAATTGCACAAATTGGACTCGCATCTCCAGGAGGCGAAGCATGAACCTGAAATGGTACAAGTGCAGGTGAAGGCCCTATCACCCATAGAGAAAATGAAATGGTCTCACGAGAAACTCATAACACAAGAAGATCCATATAATCCAGGGCAAGGTAATGGAAGTAACTTAACAACTTCAACCTTTGCAGGATAAGGCATGTCAACTATTTATAGAGATCGAGAACCAAGGAACAGAGATGGAATAGGTCATGAATTTAGCACAAAAATGCTTAGAAGGGTAGGTGAATGTCGCACTCATCCAGGAGTTCGTTGAGAAAGAATAAGTTGCAATGTAGCAGGTCGAAGCAACTTGAGCCAAGCTCGAGGCATTTGAAGAAGAATTGATCATACCTGAGTGACTCAGTATGAGTCACAGGTGAGTGTTAGGGGCTTGTTGGCCCTTGACTAAGGTTTGGGAAATACTTTATCATATTTGACCCTTTTTGGGACTTCGATGCCCTATCGAGGGAAGCCTGTAAGATCAAGCAGAGATCACGGGATATTGTCCCACTTTGGGTCCTTTTTGGGTTTTGGGGATAATGTAATGGGATTGGGATGTCGGCTCGTGGGTTTACCCACGCTTAGGCCCACTTTTGTAAATGTATAAGTAGAAGTCTAGGCTATATAAGAAGAGGTTAAAAAAGAGCAAAGTTGGTAGCATCTTAGTGCTAAGAGTTGATCTATGTGATAAACTTGTAGAGGTGAGTGAAAGTATTGTAAGTGTTGAGTGCACAGATTGTAAGGAGGCTCTGTGCTATATCTACTCAGGGAAGGAGAATATGGTGAGATGCATGTAGATCTCTTGTCCTATGTGGAATAGGATCTTGATAATCTCTGTGTTGTAACTTGATTGACTGAAGCTAATACAGAAGAAGAGTTGGTGGATGTAGCCCCAGGGTGGGGGTGAACCACGTAAATGTTGTGTGTTGTGCTTTGTGCTTATTCTTAGATGTGTTGTATTGTTAAGTGATTAGATTAGATTGGATAGATATATTCTTTCTTTGTGCTTCTAATATGTGAATGAATGTTAGATATGATATATATGAAGATGGCTAGTGCTGATGTACTGGATTTTATTTGTTTTACTATTGCTAAGTGCTGGAATCTTAGATCTAAGTAAATGTTGCAATTCTCTGTACCTTCTGCGAAGTATAATAAGGAATGTGTATTGATGAATGACCATGCTAAGTGCTTGCTAAGTGTTGAAATCATAGAGTTGTGTCCCAGCTAAGGTTGTCGACACCAAAGTCTTGCAACCACCCCTGCCTCTACCTCAGGTGAGACTTCATCTGCTTCACAGGTGTTGGTGAAAGGGTCGGTAGTTAGGTTTTTGTTTGTTTGTTGTTGTAAGCATTGAACCCTGGGTCTACCCATGTGCCAACAATGCACACCAATATTTTTCGTTCATTACCACTCTGCACTGTGCAGTGCCAAATTTTAGCGTGCGTAGCCATGAACCCTTATTTTGCACACATCACAAGATTTTCACTGTGCATCATGCATTTTTAGTGCGCACACCTTCACACATTCATTTTATGCACATCAATTCCTCGTAAATTCCGCTACAGAAATTGGGGATCTTGCCAAAAAGAAATTGAATTTTCACCATAGATTTTACAACTATGAAATTTGTTCAATTTCACCCTCATAACACCAATTCAACATGTACAACAAAAAATTGTTGTTGGTTGACATTCCTGGAACAATGTTTTCCCAAACTCAATTCATGAATTGAGATTTTTAATCAACTAATCTCACTCCATATATCATGTCTTCCATCTAACTTCAAATTCAACCAATTCCAGGTCTGAATTTGCTAGAACAGATACTAAATTAAGAATATCTCACTACTTGGCCAAATTTCTCAATTTTCCCATGAATTGGGGCTTTTCCCAATTCCACATAATTGCTTCTAATTTTTACCATGGATTCTCTATAACTTGAAATCTAACTGCTTTGAAATAATTCTCTGTGAAATTTCGTTTCAATTCCACTTGCTTGACCCATCTAGGATCAGTGTTGAAGATTGGAGCTCTGATACCATATTTCAACTTCTCCAACATCTAACTGGGCTATCCCACATAAAATTTCCGAACTATATGCAAATTGAGACATATACACACAAAAACTGTTGCAGAACTTTATATATAAAACACACAAATACATTTTTTAAATGCACATATTCATACGGAAATAATAGTAACATATACATGCAACAAATACAGGAAATTCCCATAAATATAAAGACATGTATAAACCACACAAAGGAAAAACCCATAAAATTAAACACATAGATAATAATGCAACATGTAATGTAACACACAATTGACACTTATCTTGGTGAAAATATCACCAACTTTGTGCATACCTTCCACAGACCTCCTAACCTTATACCACGCTACTCATCACTCTCAGTAGTGGGTCACCCCCGAGCTTGGACTAAACTCCACCCGGGTAAAGAGATTCCTAACCAGGATAATGTATCTGAGACAACAAGAAATACTTAGTTAGAGGTGCCAACTCAAACTAACAACCTACAATCCTTCATTACCCACATGATTGTCCCACCCCATGAAGTGTTCCCTTTCTCTACTCAATATTCCTTCGGTTGCCCCGTGTAACATCCCCAAAAGTAGATTATTTTTCAATCTAAAATTCCTTAGGAAATTATTTTTGTTTTTAGTAAATTTGAAATTGGAAAATTATTTCCATTTATAGGAATTCAAAATTTCGAATTTAGTTAATTGTATTTGATGATTATGATTGTTGGGCAGAGATTTGATTTGACCCAACTAACTATTTGACTATGACACTTGAATGAAAACAAAATATTTATATTTATTTTTGATGGATAAATGGGACAACAAGGTTAAAATCAGTCGACTATGACTCCATGAGAGGGGAACATGTTGGAACTACCTCATGGATGAATGTTACAAGTGGAAAATCATGAATTTGGCCATTGGCAGCACCTAAAAATTAGGGATATGGAAAGCTACAAAAATTCCCAAGGGGAAAAAGACCTAGGCATAATTTCTTTTGGATAAATAACATATGGGAGGAGGCAGGACATTGCCTAGTATGTTGGGGAAGGGAATGATCTCTTTCTATTATGAACATTGATTTCTAAGTGTGAGGCAAGGAGAAGTTACTGAAATTAAAGGACTTTTGTTGAGGAGGAGTTCTGAGTTCTCCCTCATGGATTCATGGTCAGGCTAGGGGGTGAATGGGACAAGTGAATTGGTTGTTTTGTTCTAAGGTTGGGAGGAACTTGGTTGTTCCATTTTTTGTTCAACAATTGTTCATATATGTATATCTACTCCTTCTCTATTCAAATGTTATTGGAATTATTGGTTGATAGGATTTCATCTATTTAAATATGAATGAGGTACTCTGTTTTATTAAATTATGAAGGAATGAAGTGAAATGTAGGATAAACCATTTTAGTTTAAATGTAACTTTTGAGAAAACCCTTCTACATATCTTGGCTGGAATGAAATCGAATTATGGAAATATATTAGGAATTATAGTTGTGTTAAGTATAATACTATTTCATTATACCATGCTAGAAATCACTACCATATCGGTGAACCATATACATCTGTTTATTTCCATTTTGAAGTAAACATTAGACTGTGCAAATACTATTCTGGAAGTAAATCTAAGATCAAAAGAATCTACAGAGTCATCCCTTAATTCTAGGCAAATTTCCCTACCAATTTAATCACTGTTGGAATTGATTACATACAATAGGAAGTAACTGTGTGTATGGATATATAT
>ML815750.1:46825-64727 GCA_009831015.1 Picea engelmannii
CAGTTTATTCATATCCAACAGGTGCTAAAAATATAATGGAAGACAAATAGTCTAACTAGTCATAAACACATTTCTCTAAAATGAAATAATGAGAAGCGAACAACCTAACTAGTCACAGTTGAATTTTTGGAAATGAAATGATGGAAATAAAATAGTCTCCCTAGTCATAAATGAAGACCTGTAAAGGAAAATAATATAAGATTAAACGA
Source organism: Picea engelmannii (assembly GCA_009831015.1). NCBI lineage: Eukaryota > Viridiplantae > Streptophyta > Pinopsida > Pinales > Pinaceae > Picea > Picea engelmannii. The sequence continues at coordinate 47,035 of ML815750.1, forward strand.
ATAGGCTAGGAGATCGCATATGAAATTCCGAAATAAAATGATACAGTAGTAAATTAATTGAAGTGAAGAGTATATACCCTAGAATCATATATTTTTGATACGCATAGAGCTACTATAGTAATAATCGAAAAATCAAAAGCTACAGGATTAAATAAGAAAATCGATCGAATTTATTTATAGGATCCAAAGTAAAACCAGAAAGAGTCAAGACAAAATTATTGTTCATAGATACATGTTGCTATTCATTCCAAAAATATTTATATAATAGATCTATTGTTCTGAAAGAAGGGATTGTTCGTATTTCCATCTAAAAACCGACTATACAACTTGAATAATGATACAACCATGTTCAATTTATACCATTCATTTATTTTACACAATAATAAGGTTTTGATCCTTATTCCCTTCCGTTAAAATTGGAGATACAGAGTTAAAGAATAGGCTATCATTATGAATGAACATTTTCACCCACGATGATAGCATTCTAGTTTTAGAATTGTATCAACCCTTAGAAACCTAGGGCACTCCTTTAAGAACAATGAAATGAAACTTGAATACCTTTTGTGTGTATGGCAGGGACCTGCATACAGGATCGTGCATCGTCGAAGTCCCTTCAAGGAAACACAAATCAATATTAGTATTATTCAAAAGAAGTAAGACAAGTGTAACTTTCAATAGAATGATTAATGACAGGAAAGGTTTATACAAAGTTGCACTTAACTTGCGACCACGGGACCTGGTGTCTTTCCCTATCGCGCTTTGGTTGAGAGGACGTCCCAGGCCGAAGGGGAGAGTGATCCAAGAAATTCTTGATGGGTACCCTCACAACAATAGGGTCCCATCATTAGAAATTGGCTACCAAATTGTATAAATCAAACTCTTCAGGAAATCAAATAAACAAATAACATTTACATTGAAAATTTGAACTGCATGGGTCACGCAGTGCAAGCAGGTCGAATGCATTACTCAAAATTTACACATAGAGTAAAATTCTATATGCTAATTATGTCATTAAAATCTAATATGGATTGATTGTCTATGTTGAAGAGGATTTGTTTAATCGAAGTTTAAGTATAGAGTTAACATCCTTGCCGAATTTGGTGTCTACCACACATAGACAAAGATAATAACAGTATGAAACACCTTAAACCAAGAATTTATCATAGACTCAAATATTTGTATGTTGCACAGGGTATTCCTTAATGAATTTTTCAAGACACAGAATACCCACATTATATTATATACTGAATGGAAATACATAAAATCCTTTAAAAAACATTACAGTCGTAAGAGTTAGCTAGTGGCATGTTAGGATATACCGACTGGTGGACTCCCAAAAAAAACAATATATAACATGTATACACAACATATTAACTTCTGGACTAGAACTCCCGCATGGTCTCACAGAGGCTCGATACCAGGTAACAACACATAAGAGTAAGAGTAACCTGTTAGCACTCTGTAAATTTTGTCCAGCTGAATAGGCAAACGACATAGGTAACTATTTCAACCAGATTTAGAGCTGAGGAACTAACCTTCTCAACTCAGAGAGGGATCTCTCGTGTCGCTTGATAATTCTTTAGAAATCGGTGGCTAGATTTGGTTTGTTTTGGGGTTTTTTAATAAGGTTTGCTGGCAAGGAAAGGGAGAAACACACAAGGCTATGGAGTCAAAATTTTGAAAGTGAATGAAACAATGCATCTGCCAATCAAAATATCTAAAGGATAAAGGCTAAACGAGGTGATGCATATGATTTATTCTTAAATTTAAATAGGGTGTAACAAGATGAAGAATACAAATAACCGCATCAGAGCATTACTTAAATGAATTCTGAGTAAGTTAAGAAGACAATCACATAGTTTAAATTTCTTAAGCCAAGAGCATCATAAGATGAATTATGGGATTTTAACTCTCCAATTTAAATAGAATAAAATTTAAATGAAGTAGTAGGTCACAGGAAATACATACGTTGATAGGAAACAAATTTCATATCACCACCCTTTAGAATCTTTTCATAGAGACTTCAAAATTTTCTGCATTTATATTCAATTCAAGTTCATAAAATTTACAAAATAGAGTCTGATACAACCAAAAAGTGCTCCTGCACTTTTGGCAACATTAATTCATTCAAGTAACCCAATACTTATACAATTTCATCAAAATAATTGAAACTGAAGTGTTTCAACTTCCAAAACAGTTTTGAATGACAGTTTCGGTTAACAAAACGATTTACAATAATTGACAAAAAATGTTTTTTTTAATTATGGACGATTCCTCTGACTATTCGGTTTCTTTCTCACCATATTTCATTCTCCATACTTCTATCAGATCTGCACATTTGAGGACACTTGGGGATCACTGACCGGATCTTGTGATATTTCACTTCGTCTTACCAAGCCGTACGATTTCCTTCCATTGTGAATCAGAGGGGATGTCACAATCCATCATCTCTTTAATCAAAATCTCCAAATCAATGCACATGGCATAGGACATGGTTGGCATGATGACTTTAACTTTTTTGAATCTATTCAAAATTTCAAAGTCAATGGCCAAATATTCTACCATACTTGGGCCTTTCGGAATTTCTTCTATAGCTTCAAATTTAGAATGATCCAGCCTGCATTGCATGAGGAGGGTATTGCAATCTTCGTGATTGTGAAATAAGCTTCTCCCATTCCAAAACAATGGGATGCCTTGGAAAAACAACTATTCAAATGCATCTTTAAACTCGTGTATGTTGTGCTCCATCTGCAAAGCTTTATTTTGGACTGATCTGAGCAGGTTTTGTTTGGTGATGATCTTCCTGGCTGAAATGATCAATGCAGTCCTATATTTTACACCAATAGTTTGAAGGTCAGCAGTTGGCACATAATTTAGCAGGTCAATAGAATTTTGGGCCCATTCTGAGGGTTTCTTGGCTAATACTTCATTAACAATGGCACACCTACTATGAGTTGTAGCATCCATATTGTCTTTGTCATTTATGAAATTTAGATAAACCCTGAATTTAGTAGATTATGTAGCAATAACATCCCATATGACATGTTTGGCTCCCTACAACAATGTTTTTCCCTTTAACCTGGTTTTCAGATTTCTCACTCTCTCTTGCAAATCCTGATTATCTGTGTGAAGTTGAGCCATCTTCGCATCTTTCACTTTCATCTCTTGTTTCAACTTTTCTATAACACCGTTTAGACCTTTGATCTCCCCTTTTTTAATGCTTACCTGGGACATGGCTTGAACTAACCCTTCAGTGCTAGATCCAACCTCTGTATTAGTAGGTACTGTGACAACTGCATCTGATGTCGTTGCCTATGCTCGTGACCAGTTATTTTTCTCCTTTTCCAACTGCAACACTTTAGGTTTGTAATTGAGCTCTTCTTGCATGATGTTTCTTTTTCTTGTTCCAAGGCAGTCAATTATGTTGTTTGTGGATGATCAGTAGGAGACATATTCAAACTTTTCTTTAAGCTTAGGATCATTTTATCCTTTTGATCCAGAGAAGCTTTAACCCCTTGAGGGCCTTCATAATCTAGTCTTTTGACCTGTGTCATCTAGGCTTTGCTAGATGCCTTTTCTTGTTTTAATTGTCCATCTAGTTTGATTTCATGTGTCGTCAATCTTGCAACCCTCAAACTTAAAATCAGTTAATCAGAATATAGCATATCGTTGACATTTCTATGAAACTTTACTTTGTCAGGGGAACCAATATTTTCATAGTGAATTTTGATCTCAGATACCTTGTCATCATCAACCACTACTATGTTAAATGTTTTCTTTTCCACATCTCTGACTGAGAGTAAGGAGGCCTTAGACTGGGAAGTATTTTCCACTTCAGGAAAGACGTATCTTATTTCACTGTTGGCCATACTTCCCTTCGCAACGTACTGGTTCATTAAATTTTCCTTGGAATGATAAACAGACTTAGGTGTCTGGATGAACATGTGTTTCCTATTGTTGAAAACCTTTGTGATGCTTTCAGTTTACGGTATGTCTCCTGTACCTAGTCCTTCATCCTTGGTTTCACCTTCCACCATCTCCATGCATGTTTTCTCTTAGGGCTCTTCTCCTTCCAGATCGACCACTTGAGAGGGTGATCTAATTTTCATCTTCTTGAGAGGATGTTGCTGGCTACTGGAATCTAGGGTCTCTGAAATGATCCTCTTATTATAGACACTCATTTTAGGAGCTTTGACAATCAATCTAGGAGAATTTTTCTGTGTTGGGCTCTGCCAAGAAACTGGTTATGTTTGTTTTGTTAGATCATGCTGCATAGTGACATCCATATCTACAAAAGTTTCTATATTGGCCAACTTATCGTATCCTTCGACATGCTCGTGTTCGTATGGACTTGGTCTGATTTATAATCTCCTCTTTGATATGATCTGGTGTGGGTCGTATTTTCTTCCTTGAAATTGTGTGAAACCAAATTCACCGAGTTTGAATTGAATCTTAGCCAAACAATACTTGTTCTTCACCATAAAGGGACCTACTATGAAAGGAAATTTCAGATTGGAAGCCTTGTGTGCCTTCATAAAGTGCTCATTTTTTGAGATGATCCTCTACCTTGTGAAATCCAAAGCAAAGACTCTGGGTGTCATGAAAAATAGTAAAAGGTGCGTGTTAGCACTCAATTTTTATGGAAATTTTAAGTGTCTTTAGCATCCTTGTGCTAAAATGTTGAAATCGTTTTGCTCATTTGCCCTAGCTCATAAACTCCAATTTCCTTATTGAGTCAAGAAGAGTCTTAATTCATGAATATTTTTCTCCAAAAACCTATGGCCTTTGTCTTTTTTAGCTACAATACAAAAATGAAACAAATTGATAAACCCCTATTCTATGATTTGTATCTTCAAATATATTTTATATTTGAAAAATCTCACATTACTGAAGATATGAGGTAAATGATTTTTTAATTCCCTATGCCTAAGTTATGCCTAAACTACATATTGCTTAGAATTATTTCATATTGTCTAAGCATAGAGTTTTCTAAAAATCAAGCCACATGCTCATTTCTTACACTAGCCATGTAATAAACCTACATGTCAACACACAAGGCCCAAACTCAAAGCTGAGTTCATATGCTAAATCAAGCTTATCAATCTGTCAACTCTCGATTCATGTTCACATGTCAAAATATGAGGCAAAAAACTAAGTCGACACCCAAACCCAAGGCATGAATGTGCAGAGTGCAATGCGCTGCCACATTTCCTGGGTGCTGCGTTTTCCCTTGGGCGCTGTAAATTTCCTGGGCACTGTGTTTTCTCCTAGGCGTTGTGTTTTCTCCTGGGTGTTGCGTTCTCTCCTGGGAGCAGTGTAACCATGGGTGCTGCATAGAGCGCTATTGAATTTTTTGGCAGGTGCTACCTAATTTCTGGAAGAGACGAAATTTGTGCAGAGTTACACCATCTGTGAATTACTCCTTCAACAAATTCAAGCAAGACTATATTCCTTCTGTCTTTTATCTTGGCCCGCGAGTAAGGATGCATGACTTCTTCCACAAGAAAACAGAGTGTTCTTGATTCCTAATTTATGTGTGCATATAACAACGCTCTTGCAAATGATATGAGCTCTATCTTGAAGATTTTGGGTATTTCGTTAATGTATGCATTAACAGGTTCCTTGAAATGCTCGTGATAGTCAATACCAGGTTCTTGGATGGAAGAATATGGTAGCAAAGACAGGGATGTAACATTGTGCAAAATACTAAGGAAATAAGTTTGTCTGTATAAATACCATAACAGAACGAAGATTTCATTTTCACAGTTTTGAAAAAACTAGAGTCTTCATACATGCGTAGCATAGTGGTGCTACATAAAGGCGCTACCTAATATTTCATAGAGGATAAAGGTTGGCACACATACGCAGCAAGGCCAACAACTTTTTGGATGGATGATGATGGATAAAATTGCAGTGCAATATCTTGCATCATGAGGACAACCACATGCTATTGAAAGATACATGGCTAACAAGGAGTTGTGCAGCAAAGGGGAATCAAATCAGTTTGAAAGTTGGTTGGATTAGTCAGCAACATTTTCCTATTTTTTAGCATAGTTTGTTAGCCAAGTTGTTAGATGAAATAAACTCTTAGAGATTTTCAAGGGAAGGAGGCCAGCTCATACCTCTAGTTGTTGCCTCCCTTTTTGTTTTAAATAGATATTTGAAATGATTTAGCAAGAGTTGGAAGGGATGAGCTTAGGCTCCCAAGTTGTAATGTTTTGACTGAGTGGTCTGTGCTCTAGTTATCTATTGGACCTGAGAATTTTTTATTAATGGAAGTCAACTTCTCTTCATTTCCTCATTTCTTCTTACTCTGAATGCTCATTAATGGAGGATCCTTATGATATGTTACAACTGTATCATAATGGATGTTTGATTGTGGTGCTACTGTAAATATTTTTAGGGTTTTAAAGTTTAGTTTCAAGAGGATCTTGTGACTGATATTTTTCTTCACCTACATGCTAGAAGGCCTGATGCTTATAGAATACTTGTTCATTCTTCTCACCAAGTCTTCCATCTACTCATATTTGTCCTTAAACAATTGGCTGAAGCTAATCAAGACCTCATTTGCTTGTGCATGCTAGCCCAGATTTCTGAGTTAAAACCTTATTATTTTTATTCTTGTCATTTTTTACCTTTTAAAAACTCATTTTCATTTACAAATATTTTGATGTTACCATAAATGGAGTCGTTTCCGGGGATGAATTTGAGTATATTGAAGAGTTCCCTGGTAAGAACGACATAGATCCAACTCTTGATGGTAGACAAGTGAGGGATAAAGAAAATTGACTATAATCATCTACCTAACGACTCCACAATCAAAGACTCCACTGGGGAGGATCATGTTGACAGAAAGATGACCATGTATCAGTTTATGAGCCTTCTTTATGATCTATTGTTGCTTTTTATCAGCTCATTTTTACTTTTCCCTTCACGAATTAAAAGGATCATCTTCTGTTTTGTATATTCGGTTGATCATCATCTTTTATATATCCATCCTTGGAAGAAGAAAACTTTCCTTCTGCCTTTGTTGTAGATGTTGATTTGATACCTTCACCTTAGCCTATTCACAAGGACAAACTCTATATTGAAATCCCTCATGAAATTGATAGGCCTTCTCAAGTTTCATCACCTTCTGGTGTTCTTGTTGAAACTTGCAATCAACTTGTTAAACCTCTTATCCAACCCACTAGTTTTCAAACTCGAATTAGAGATAAGATGTTCAAACCTTTAAGGTTTCCATATCATCTTCATCCTTATCCTCTTGATTTCTTCGAGTACTTTCCTCGGTTTTCTGGAGAGGATCATGTTATAGCTGAGAGGCATGTGGAGGCATTTGAAAACTTTATTGATTAGTTTGAGATAGTTCATGAGGATTTTACCATGAGGTTGTTCTCCAAATCCTTGTTAGGAGATGTTGTTGTATGGTTTAAGGGTTTGGGAGCTGACTCCATTGGTTCCTGGATTGAATTATGCGATACTTTTTTAAATTTTTGGGGTGAGAACAAGTCATTTGATCAGTACCTACATAAGTTCGCTACTTTGAGAAGGGGAAAAAACTGAAGTTATGTCTGCTTTTAATCGAAGGTTTTACATCTTGTATTACAGCCTTCCCCTAGAAATTAAACCTTTTGAGACTACTGCCATGGTGTATTACATAATTTCTCAATATTCTGACCTTGTTTTGTATCTTAGGGAAAGAAAATCGGCATCTTTATCACAGTTACTTATGGATGCTGAGGAAGTGGAGGAGAACCTCTGAGCTTGTGGCAGGATTCAAGGTCAACATCATGTCAGCTCTGAACGTGAGGAAGATTTTATTTGTTGTCCCTATGAAGAAAATATAGTGGATTATTTGGTCCTCAAAGCATGTATCTTTAACAACCTTTCCTCTAAGGAAGACACCTCAAACATTGACCAAGAGAAGCTTGTTGTTGAAAAATACTTTGATAATGAATACCTTACTGTTAGAGAGCATCCTGAAACAAGACATTATGAATTTCAAGAGTCAAAGGTGTGTTATGGACAACCTATTTTTTATGGAAATACTAGTGATGGTGTTGAACACAATTTTTCTATGGTTTGTTTGGAACCTCTTGGCACTATTCTTGTATATGATCATTATGCTTCTGATCCTTGTAAATGCTATGGAGGTGTTGAAAGGGATTTTCATATAAATCTGATCTCTTATCCATCACCAACAAATGAACAGTCTTGTCTTAATAAAAACCATATGTATGAGCAAAAGATTATCCCCACGGTATATGCAGAAATGATCAGCAATCAACCAACATGTGGGACTGAAGTTACGAAGAAGCTATTCGACCCACAGATCCCTATGTCTGTCATTCAAACAAGTGTTCCTGTAGAATACATCAAACAAACTGTCAGCAATGTTATCCCCGATTTCTAGGGATAACTAGGAGATCATTTCTCGAGGCCCACAGCTCCTAGACATGGGGTACCAAGAGTAGGATTGACATGAGCATGGCCTTGGAGGGCCCATCCTTTTCTTCTTTCATCAGATTCATCTTGTTAGAAATAGTAGCATCCATCACCATCGGCTTGGTCTTGTATCAGAGAAGGCTCTTACTCCATGAGGTAATTGGTCCAGGTATCATGGTATGTGTCACTTTTGATCATTATAACCTTTGGATATATGCATCTTACTCCTTTATCTCTGACGACTGCTTGGATATTACATTAACCCACTTGACCATGATTGGGGGGATTGACAGGGTGTGCTAGCAAGCCTGTACCCATGGGTTTTTGTTTACCACCGGGGGGATTTCTGAAGATCCATCGTCTGCTCCCATCATACCACCACTTTTCCATCTTATCTCCCGCTCATCTATCCCATTCCCCTTGTCCAGGAATTAGGATGATCTATTTGTAGGGTTGCACCTTATCTCATGGGAATAAGGGGCTAAAGAACCAGAAGGTAAAAACAGCTAGTAAAAGATAAAATCCTAAAAATAAAACCTCGAGATGCCTCGCCCAGGGATCCCTGAGAATGCAATCAAAAGCCTCTCAGTAAGAAACAAGAGGTACCCAAAGAAAATAACAAATAAGACCTAGCTAAGAGGATAGGGGGTGTCATCACGAGCCAACCTATTATGTTCATGGGTACCTAACAAATGACATTGCCACCATCTGGTTACCATGCCAGGGCAGTGACCTTTGGTTGCATGGCCAAGGGAAAGGGGGTCTCATCACGAGCCAGCCTTATCATCTCTGTGAGAGTACTTTTGGGTAACACTGTCATCTCTGGTCACCACACCAAGGCAGTGTCCTTTGGTTATCCCTTGAATAAAAAGAAAAAGAAAAAGCAAATAAAGAATAAAGAATAAAAGCAAGAAAGGGCTTGGAAAAAATTGCATCCATGACGGGTACAGCTCGCCTTCTACAAAGGCACCCACAGGTAATATCATGCATCCCTGGCTCTCACTCTACCCGTATGTATGGACATCCCTTAGCCACACCACCTCATTTACATGGCTTGGATGAAACCCCTTGGAAACTTTCCTTTCCTTGTGGATACTAACCCAATAGGGTATCTTGTCCTTTTTCTCAACCTTGTATTGTAGGTATTTGTAATGTCTTTGAGGTATTGGATGATATATCAGGGTTTTTATGCATATGTTTGATGATATTAATGATGAAATGTGATTAAAATTGCTATGATCCCTGTGACTAATGAGCCCAAGGAGGGCATAGTTTTTGATGTGCAGGACCATGTCCGACGAACAGGTACCATTTGGACCGGTACACATGGGGAGATAATTAGTTTGGACCTCCATGGGGCTGAAGATCCCATCAGATGGTTGCTGAGACCCCGTTAGAGGGGTAGAGACAGGATAGTTTTTTACTGAGGTTTTGCACTAGAGAAGAAGAAGGAAGTTTCACCAGAGGCACTTTGGCAGAGCTTGGCCTAGGGGGAATGACCCTTTTTCAGTGGAACGTTGGCCTTGGAAGGATGAAAGTGCCCCCATACTTACCATGACATAATCCATCTTCATGGTCATTCTTGGAGGCAGACTGGGAAACAGTGGCACATGTGGCATGTTGGAGAGGCCCCTGGGGGGTCAACGTTTTCCTCCTGGATGCCTCATCTACCCTAAAAGGGGCTAGTGCCTCCCTTGAACGAGATTTTTCCTTTATTACAGCTCAGTTAGGGTTTTAATTTGACATTTTAATGTAAACACAACATGATTTTGGTTTAAAGACTTGTCGGCTAATTTTTATGACCTAAATTTAATTAAAGCTCATTGATACATTATATATTGAGGAGTTTTATCCTCATTTTGAAATAACACAACACTCACTCATTAGTGATATCTGATTTTTGCGCCCTACTTGGGTATTTATTCTCTTTAAGTGAGGCACACTTGTTGAAGGAGGGCATTTCTTGGCATTTTTTTCATTTCTCTTGAAGGAAGGTTTAAAACTAGGGTTTGCAATGCTATTTCATGGTGATATGTAAGTGTTTTTTCTGCAAAACTTCTTAATTGAATGGTTGAAGTCTTATATTCTTGCATTTATTATAAATTTTGCTGATTTTAAAATCCTAGGGGACAAACAAACAAGTAGGTCGTTGTTTCATGTCCCCTAAAAGAAAAATTTTCAGCCATTGAAGAAGGAAGGAAGAGCCTAGCCATTGCTACACTCTTAACTTCTTCCCCTATGCTAGTCGTACCTTTAAAAGTCAAGAAGGAGGAGACGTCCCAGGCCTAGGTTATCTACACCTAGGATCATTCTGCTTCTAGGGTTTGGTGATAGGGCCTTGGCTTAGAAACACTCTCCCTCACCTCACTCTCGTGTCTTGATTTATGTTTCATGCTAGCCATTTTTCCAATTTAAACCTAAGGAAGGAGGAAAGAGCACGAGGCCTTGCTTAAGAAACATCGGAGTGAGCTTCTTTCCCCTAGGGTTTTTTTTTTGGGGCACTTCCATTGCAACACTTCAGAACCCTTCCCTCTAGTCCTTAGCCTTTTTTCCTTCAACCTTTGCGTCCACCCTTAATTTGATTCCATTTACCCTTAGGCATTGATCTTGATTCTCAAACGTTGAAGTGATAATGGTCAAACAAACTCTCAAACTTTTATAAATTGAAAACCTAACTAACTACTAACCCTAATAAGGATGATGTCATCCTTGGTTATTACATCTTGACGCAACAAGTTCTCTCTTATAGGCAATTAGATGATGGTTTAAAAGCATTTATTGAATAAAGGATTGATTTGACACATTGATTGCTACATCATCTTGGTAGTTATTGATGAATTGATATTATTTCATTGTTGTATTAATAAACATCGATCTCGTCAATATCTGTTGCTTACATATTGATATCAGATAGTTAAATGAAGTACTAACCCTTTGGATCATAGCCTACATGTATTAGTTTGTTTTTTCTTTGTTCTGGGTAGGTGTTCTCATTTGGACCTACACTTCATTATTGGTTATTTAGCCTAACTATCTTCTCTTGGGCCCAACCTCCCTAAAGAGAAAGAACCTCCCCATTCTAGTGACATTGGGTGGGGTAGGTTCCTATTACGCCATCTTGGCCTCTATCTTCTAGCCTTTGACCTAGCTACAAACTATGTGATAACATTTTGACGCCGTTGTCGGGGAGCACTGAGTCAATTCTCCTCAAATGACAAATATTTTCGGTAAGCCTTGCCTCAAAGATTATTTTCTTACAAGATTACTTGGTGACTTCACTAGGGTGGTTTCCCTTTTCTTTGATGATTTCAAGAAAATCATCTGGCGACTCCACAAATAGCTAATGATGACCCATAGTGGGCGTCAGTATATACTTTCATCTACTACTATGACCTCCACAAATCCTGTCACCCCTATAAGTTATCCCAAATGGTCTCATAAAGAACTCTTTGGTCCTTTAAGCTTACCTAACACCCAAGGGAGGTTACATGATCTACCCAAGAAGGTCGAGTCCTGGATACCTAATTTTTCAGGGGAAGATGGATCCTCTGGAAACTCTCATTGGACCGACTTTTGTGATGCATTCCATTTTCACCAGTCTGGACAAGAACACCCTGATGTCTTTTTAAGGCTCTTTGTGAGCTCACTCACCAGAAGTGCCAGAAGATGGATTAAAAAACTCCCGAAAGGAAGCATCAAAACCCCTGAAGATCTTGAACAAGCCTTCAAGAAAGATTGGTGTGAAAAAGAAAGCATGGATTCCCTTTACTCTCAATACATTGATATTTGCAAATCCTATAGCAAGGGCATTAGGGATTTCAATGATAGGTTCAACCTTCTACTCAAAACAATCAGGCCCTGTTTCTCAGAAGAATATGTCCTCAAACACTACTTGAGATCGTTGGAATGATTTTTGCAATTTACTCTCAAAGATCGGTCACCCTTGACTCTAGAAGAAGCACACGATTTTGCTTACCAGATTGAGAAAAACCTTGAGTTCGAAGACTACGTCCATCAAGTCAATCTCTCGCGAAATAATGACCCCAAGGAATCTAGTGACGAGGATTTCACCAAAGCTGAACCTAAGTTCCCAGAAATTCTTGAGGTAAAACTCATGCCTCCCAAAAGGAAATGGAACACAACTTTCTCAAACACAAACAATGTTCTAAATGTCTCAAGACAACATGAACCATCTGAGGATTTGGGCATGGCCACTCATAAAAAACCTAAATTTGAAGATTCTTTATTTATCTTGAACACACCGATGTTAGAAAATCAAGATATGAGTGAAACCAATAAGTCTGAAGAGCCTCGGGTACATAGTGAAACCGATCCCAACACTAGTATGTCATGTATCCTGCAAAGGGTTAAAAGGATTTGTGAAATGTTGAAAATTTCTTTTATAAAAAGGAAAGACTCAGATGACCAATTACCTTTTAAGGGGATTCCCACACTATTACAAACTGGTCATTCTGAGAAGGATGAACAAACAGCCTTTTCAGTGGATCCATACTTGTTTCAAGATTTCCCCACTTTTCCCTTGACAAAAAAAGACACAGATTGGGGTGATTATCCCGACGATGCCTCTAATATCTCTGAAGATTCAGATGAAGATAGATATCTAGTACAGAGAGTAAGTAATTTCGTTGAGTGGAACGAAGATGTTTTCAAAGACATAGAAGTTACAAGCACCATCATTGTGGATGAAAACCCTTGGTGTTTTCAATGCAGTGAAGCACATTGGGAACATGAGTGTCCTTAGAGTAGTGGTGGCCATCAACAAGTAAACAATATAGACCACTTCATAGAAGGCCCTCAAATAAATATCACTGCTGAAGAGCATCAAGAAGCCATGAAAGAAGCAGCCAGGTAAGCTAGGATGGCGGTAATAAAAAAACTAGATCAGGAATCAAAAGAAAAGATAAAGAAACAAGAGTTTCAGGTGTATAGAATAAATAAGTTAGACCAACCTCCCGCTGACCAAACAAAAAACCCACATGTGGATGTAATCTTTCCTAAAACATCCAATACTGAAAGGGTTAACATGAACTTTGACCTTGAAGGGGAATTATCCAAGATGTTTGTAACCATCCCTTTGAGAGAAGTCATCAAGGTACCATCTATCAAAGAGCAATTTGACAACTTTTTCCAAGGATCAGATGGACCACTGAAAGATGAAACTATTGGTCGTCTCCGGAATGTACCTGTGGCTACAACTCATGTGCAAGAGCCCAGTGATAACATCAATGATGACAAAGAACGTTACAAAACCAGACGAGCTCCTCATAAATATTCTCTAGAAGATACGCATTTTGCAACAAAGGAAGATTTTGATCAGATACAAAGGTCCACAAAAGAAAAATACCTGCAACTCATAGATAGGTATAAAGATAGGGAAGATGGCACCATAAGAGAAGATTATGTACGGATCCATCCTTCATAGTAGGAAATATTTATAGTAGACTCCCACCCACCCCCCTCTACACAATACACCAGGGTTGTTCAAGGAACGACCAAATTCAAAGTCTAAAAGTACAAGGAGGGAGACATAGTATGGATGTGGGATGCCAATAAAGGGAAGCCTACTAATATCAAAGGAAACAATCATTTTTAGCTTGGCCCTTTTGAGTTTGGAAGAAAGTTAGTTAATGACTCTTATTACCTGTCTACACTGGAGGGACAAAGGTGCACGGTACCTGTCAGCAGGCGCCTCCTCAAACCCCACCAGGATGGGGTAAGCTGACTTCACAGGTAAGTACAGGTAAGTAGGCATTCTTCGTGTATTATACCGTTTGCATTTCATGTTAGTTTGCTTTCACATTTGCATATTGATTATTTTATTTCAGTTTATATATATATGTCTATATGTATGCTGGGGTGGCATTACTGCCCCATTTTTTTTACTGATTCCCCTATCGAGTTGAGCAGGTCTGCGGGTTATGCTAGAGATGTTGAGGTTCTCATGTGCTCTATGGTGCGCACACGTCCCTGAGTTGGAGCCATATGTTATCCCTCATTTCAAGGGATAACTAGGAGATCATGTCTCGAGGCCCACATATCCTAGACATGGGGTACTGAGAGTAGGATTCACCTGAGCATGGACCTGGAGGGCCCATCCTTTTCTTCTTTCATCAGATTTGTCTTGTCAGCAGCAACAACATCCATCACCATCGGCTTGGTATTGTATCGGAGAAGGCTCTTGCTCCATGAGGTAATTGTTCCAAGTATCATGGTATGTGTCACTTTTGATCATTATAACCTTTGGATATATGGATCTTACTCCTTTATCTCTAACAACTGCTTGGATCTTACATTAACCCACTTGACCATGATTGGGGGGATTGACAGGGTGTCCTAGAAAGCCTGTACCCATGGGTTTTGGTTTTCCACTAGGGGGATTTTTGAAGAGCCATCGTCCACTCCCATCATACCACCACTTTTCCATCGTATCTCCCACTCATCTGTCCCATTCCCCTTGTCCGGGAATTAGGATGATCTATTTTTGGGGTTGCACCTTATCTTGTGGGAAGAAGGGGCTAGAGGACCATAAGGTAAAAGCATTTGGTAAAAGATAAAATCCTAAAAATAAAACCTTGAGATGCCTCGCCCAGGGATCCCCGAGAAGGAAATAAAAAGCCTCTCGGTAAGAAACAAGAGGGACCCAAAGAAAATAACAAACAAGACCTAGCTAAGAGGATAGGGGGTCTCATCACGAGCCAGTCTATTATGTTCATGGGTACCTAACAACATGATATTTCCACCATCTGGTTACCATGCCAGGGCAGTGACCTTTGGTTGCATGGCCAAGGGAAAGGGGGTCTCATCACGAGCCAACCTTATCATCTCTGTGAAAGTACTTGTGGGTAACACTGTCAGCTCTGGTCACCACGCCAAGGTAGTGTCCTCTGGTTATCCCTTGAATAAAAATAAAAAGAAAAAGAAAATAAAGAAAAAGAATAAAGGCAAGAAAGGGATGGGAAACAATTGCATCCATGATGGGTATAGCTCGCCTTCTACAAATGCACACACAAGTAATATCTTGTATCCTTGGCTCTCACTCTACTTGTATGTCTGGACATCCCTTAGCCACACCATGGAATTTACATGGCATGGATGAAACCCCTTGGAAACTTTCCTTTCCTTGTGGATACTAGCCCAATGGGGTATCTTGTCCTTTTTATCAACGTTGCATTGTAGGTATTTGTAATGTCTTTGAGCTATTGGATGGTATATCAGGGTTTTTATGCATATGTTTTATAATATTAATGATGAAATGTGATTAACATTGCTATGATCCCTGTGACTAATGAGCCCATGGAGGGCCTAGTTTTTTATGTGTATGACCATGCCCGACAGACATGTACCATTTGGAACGGTACACATGGGGAGATGATTAGTTCGGACCTCCATGGGGTTGAAGAGCCCATCAGATGGTTGTTGAGACCCCGTTAGAGGGGCACAGACAGGACAGTGTTTGACTGAGGTTTTTCATTGAAGAAGAAGAAGGATGTTTCACCAGAGGCACTTTGGCAGAGCCTGACCTAGGGGGAATGACCCCTTTTCAGTGGAACATTATCCTTGGAAGGCTCAAAGTGCCCCCATCCTTACCATGACATCATCCAGCTTCATGTTCATTCTTGGAGGTAGAGTGGGCTGCAGTGGCACGTGTGGCATGTTGGAGAGGCCCCTGGGGGGTCAATGTTTTGCTCCTGGATGCTTCATCTTCCCTAAAAGGGGCTAGTGCCTCCCTTGAAGGGGATTTTTTTTTTATTACAATTCAGTTAGGGTTTTAATTTGACATTTTAATGTAAAATCAACATGATTTTGGTTTAAAGACTTGTCGGCTAATTTTTATGACCTAAATTTAATTAAAGGTCATTGATACAGTATATATCGAGGAGTTTTATCCTAATTTTGAAATAACACAACACTCACTCATTAGTGAGATCTGATTTTTGCGCCCTACTTGGGTATTTATTCTCTTTAAGTGAGGCACACTTGTTGAAGGAGGGCATTTCTTGGCATTTTTGGCATTTCTCTTGAAGGAAGGTTTAAAACTAGGGTTTGCAATGTTATTTCATGGTGATATGTAAGTGTTTTTTCTGCAAAACTTCTTAATTGAATGGTCGTAATCTTATATTCTTGCATTTATTATAAATTTTGTTGATTTTAAAACCCTAGGGGACAAACAAACAAGTAGGTTGTTGTCTCATGTCCCCTAAAAGAGAAATTTTCAGCCATTGAAGAAGGAAGGAAGAGCCTAGCCATTGCTACACTCTTATTGCTTCTTCCCCTGTGCTAGTTGTACCTTTAAAATTCAAGAAGGAAGAGACATCCCAGGCCTAGGTTATCTACACCTAGGGTCGTCCTACTTATAGGTCTTAGTGATAGGGCCTTGCCTTAGCAACACTCTCCCTCACCTCACTCTCATGTCTTGATTTATCTTTCATGCTAGCCATTTTTCTAGGTTAAACCTAAGGAAGGAGGAAAGAGAATGAGGCCTTGCTTAAGCAACACCATAGTGAGCCTCTTTCCCCTAGGGTTTTGTTTCTGGGGCCCTGCCATTGTAGCAGTTCAGAACCCTTCGCTCTAGTCCTTAGCGTTTTTTCCTTCAACCTTTGCAACCTCCCTTAATTTGAATCCATTTACCCTTAGGCACTGATCTTAATTCTCCAACGTTGAAGTGATAGTGATCAAAAAAACTCTCAAACTTTTATAAATGGAAAACCTAACTAACTAATAACCCTAACAAGGTTGACGTCATCCTTGGTTATTCCATCTTGACATATAAAGTTCTCTCTTATAGGCAATTAGATGATGGTTTAAAATCATTTATTGAATAAACGATTGATTTGACACACTGATTGCTACATCATCTTGGTAGTTATTGATGAATTGATATTATTTCATTGTTGTATTAATAAACATTGATCTCGTCAATATCTATTGCTTACATATTGATATCATATAGTTAAATGAAGTACTAACCCTTTGAATCATAGCCTGCATGTATTAGTTTGTTGTTTCTTTGTTCTGGGCAGGTGTTCTCATTTGGGCCTACACTTCATTATTGGTTGTTTAGCCTGATTATCTTCTCTTGGTGGTGACCTGTGAAGAGGGAATTTTACTTTGACCTTTATACCTTAGCCTCTTCGAAACCCCAGGTAACCGGGGACATCTCTCCTGGGCCTAACCTCCCTAAAGAGAAAGAACCTCCCCATTGTGGTGACATTGGGTGGGGTAGGTTC
>ML815750.1:65971-96943 GCA_009831015.1 Picea engelmannii
TAGCTAGTGAGCCCAATATTGGGGGTTTTGAGGGTTTTGACATAACAAACCCTAGAGGACGATTCGGTGGTGAAAGATTCCACCTATCTTGTCCCAAGATTGGTCTCGGAGATACAATACTCTCCCACACCATTCTAGTTCCATATCTACTCAGTTGCAGGAGGATTCTACATCAGTTTCATGTGCAAATAGAGAGAGGGCGCACCAGTTGAGGGATTCCAGCAAGAGGGGTGCACCATCTTTGGAGAGAGACTCGTTGTAGGATATTGGCAGGGCCGTTGAGGATTCCATCACTTGGGTTTTCATTGCAGGGCCTTGGAAATCAGATCTAGTGCTTTCTGAGACAGTTTTATGCCTTAGATTATTTCTTGAGTAGTGGGGCGAATTGAAGAGAAGGAGGGCGTTTTTGAGATCCAGATCTAGTCCGTTTGGAGGGGGTACACTTCAGATCTGACCCTGAGACTTTACCTAGTGACTTGCAGTGTCCCGATCTATATTTCTGGAGAGTTTCAGAGCATTTGGAGGCCTCCTTCAGCAAGGCCTAATTATCTAGGGTTTTAGTCATCCAGTGGGGCACACCATTCAGTGGGGGATTTCAGATCTACAGAGATTGAGAGGGATCTTGGAGATTCAGTCACCTGGGTTGTTCTTACCATCACCCGATATATCAATTGGCATATTTATTAGGTTGATTGGACACTTTTGGCAGCAGGGCCGAATTATCTAGGGTTTCAGTCATCGAGTGGGGCACACCATTCAGTGGGGGATTTCAGATCTACAGAGATTGAGAGGGATCATGGAGATTCGGTCACCTGGGTTGTTCTTCCCATCACCTGATCTACCAGTTGGCATATTTATTAGGGAGATTGGACACTTTTTGCAGCAGGGCCGAGTTAGTGAGGGTTTCAGCCTTCTATTGGAGCGTGGCATTCTTCAACTAGAGAGTTTGGCATTCTGATTTGCTTGTATTGATCTTCATTTCTCATTCATCCTGTGGAGGCATATTTTGTATTAGTGGGAGAATTTTGTAGTAGCTCTTATCTATTTTCTATCTTCTTGGCCATCTGTTGAGAATTCTAGATCGACATCTTCATTGTAGCAGGTTTCTCTATTTTATGAATAAAGAATAATTGAGATGTTTTGGCTTGTCTATCTTATTGCATATGGTTGAGGTATGTTCCATGGTCATCTCTTTCTGTTATTTTCTGCATACACACATATAAACACATCTAAAAAGTAGATCAGCAAAGTGTTTGATGAAATA
This sequence comes from Picea engelmannii, assembly GCA_009831015.1. Lineage (NCBI taxonomy): Eukaryota > Viridiplantae > Streptophyta > Pinopsida > Pinales > Pinaceae > Picea > Picea engelmannii. The sequence goes on from ML815750.1 coordinate 67,236, forward strand.
CCACAACCAGGAAAAAGTTTTAAAAAGACACCAAAACAGTGATGATCCTTGCATAATGGCTTGGGATCATTACAGTGGTACCAGAGCTTAAATCCTGCAAACCTGAGGGGTCTTTCATAGGGATAAATGGATTTTTGGAAGGAAATGGAGATTGTTAATAGGATTGAGGAGTGTGAGAGGGAATATGAAAGCCTCAATAATTTCAAAGGGATCATAACATTCCAATGCTTCCTATCCTATAAAAATCCTAGTTGGAACAAGAAGAAGATTGCACGTTGGCTCAAGAAGAGGGAGGAAATCAGAGCATCCCTTTGGGGTAACCCCACGCCCATTAGAAACCTCACACCCATTAGGAGCACACAACTTTGCTACAATTGCAAGGTGCCTTGGGAACCAGATCATAGGTGTTGGGGTAAGGGTAAGAAGGACACTATTGAGGCGCACCATGACAGTGATGATGGGGTGTGTGTGGATGGACAGGACGATAGCACTAGTGTCTCAGCAGACATATCACATACCATTGATGAACTTACACCTCAGCAGAGTGGTGACACTAGTGAGGAGTCACACGTGTTAGCACCTAGAGATGATGAGCTTCCTATGGGGGGCGTGACACATCTGACACCTATTCAGAAACCCATGATAGCCACGTCAGATGAGGAGATCAATGGCACATCAGGTATTATGGATGAGCCTAGTGTGAGGGATGCACACCATGGACAGGTAGACCCACAGATCCAGGAGGAGGTACAGGACGTACATGCAGTTGACCCCACACATACAGGTCAGTTAGAGGAGATGGAGTCACAACTATTGGAGACTCCAGTGGTTGAGCAGATGGAAGAGGTTGACAGGTGGATGGAGCACTTACTTCCAGGATCAGATTGCATGGATGAGGATGCACTATTTGGCAGTTAGGATGATGATAGCATGTGTCTGGATACATCTATATGGGATCCAGGTGCAGATGATAGTAGCAGGTTGAGTGCATAGGAGGATACAACTGCTCATACAGGATACATATTGAGTCAAGGGGAGATGGCATCTAGTGATGGGATGCAGTGGCATACAGGAGTACCTAGTGGCACAGTAGATAGCAGGTAGTTCATCACTTTATCTTCTGCAAAGAGTGTTGTTAGTGATGGAACTAGCAGTGAGAGCCATGAGGGGGTACCCCAACATGACTATGATCAGGAGTCACACCACTTAGCAACACAGTTGGGAGTTAGTGAGGATATGATTAGGGTAGCCACTAGACATATTGATGACATGCATGCAGTGATGGAAGATTACGGTTGGAGAGCATCAGTGGCACAGGGTAGCTCAGATGGAGGATTTTCCATGGATAATTTTCACACTTTGCGGGAGAGAGTGTCTATGATGAGGACCGACGACTAGCAGTTGTTGACAGACATATACTACCTACTGGGGATTGGCGAGTTGTATCATAGGGCCCTGAGGGGGTAGGAGTTGGAGGTAGACCGACTCACTTGGGAGTTGGAGAGCACTCGAGGATTCTTGAGAGGCACACAGATTGGCCTTCAAGAATCAGATTCTATATTAGATGGGTCTCTTGAGGAGATTCGTCAGAGGTCCACTTCATCTGTCTTAGTGGACAGTCAGATGTATCAATTAGTCACATTGATAGAGGATGTTAATTATCTAGCAGAGGAGCACTAGTCGATGGGGGACACTTCCATTTGTGTCTTGGGAGTGGTTGATCTCCATATAGAGATTGATCCAGTCGTACTCCCACGATCTGTGAAGCAGCATGAGTTTGCGAGAGATGACATGAGTATGCCAGAGCATACCGTGATGAGTGATAGCTCACAGAGAGATGCCGAGGTGTATGGTGGCATTCAGAGGGGTATAGTGCCTTGCAGGGAGGAGACACACTCAGGGGAGTATGTGGATGTCACTCCTCTGTAGAAGCACATAGTTGTGGGAGATCACCTTCACCATTTCAGCAGTTGCATGGTAGATGAGAGATGGAGGTTGGTTGACCAGCAGTCGAAGGGGTTACTTCTTGTTGTATTGGATGGTTGGGACTCGGTGATGACGACAGGAGAGCATCTTTCATGGATATCGATGGACGAGATTCTGGTCGAATCATTGGAATTGACCAAAGCATGTGACACCTCCCAGTCCTACAGTCAGCTGCAGATGTTTCTATTATCCTGTCCTGACACTTTTATCATAGACAGCAGCATGAGGAGGGATAGGCCATGGCTGGGAGGATGGAGAATGAGTAGGCCGAGACTATATGACAGGATTACTTTTACGGCATACAGTAGGTCAGAGGTGGACCGTGTTAGACAGACAGTTGATACTTGGTGTGTGATGGTGAGCATCATAGACCTTGTGATGAAGGATAGCATATCAACACAGAGGGCTCCTGACAGTGATTAGTCTCACACAGGAGCAGTTAGAGGAGGTTGGAAGTGATAAACTTCCAACTTTACCATGGGATCCGGGGGTTCATTTGGCTAGAAGGATATCTGACTACATGATGATCCAGGTTGCACCAGAGAGTCACACACTCCACCTTGGGTTGGTTTGGAGTGGGTCGGCAGGTACTTGTCCTATGGTGCAAGACCTTTTCTTCCTATTGATCATCATGATAGGGCATGGATACATTTGGATAGGTACTTCTTCTACAAATATTCCTTTACAGATACAGTTTCTGGATAGCAGGTCTGGTGGTCACAAATGTTTCAGCTTGAGGACCCAGGAGAGGAGGATTCATGATGTATGCAGGGGGCTGACAGTCATGGTCAGAGTAGTGCAGTGTCAGCATGAGGATCTTCGGAAGAGGTTAGCATGGGACCCATGGATTACAGGATTGAGCAGTTCATTGACCAACAGGGGAGAGTGGACCATTGCAGGGGAAATTTATTCTAACTTTCCATTGATCTTCAGTGTCGAGAGGAGTGCATCGCTTGCGGGTGCCTCACAAAGGTCTTGCATCACCTCGGTCGGACATCAAAATGTGAAGTTGATGGAGGTCATGTGGATGTTGGTAGAGATTTGGAGGATGGACTCATTCTGAGATGAGTTCATGTGTCATATGCAGGAGGTTCACAGGGTTGATATCTTTTAGGACTATGCTTCGCAGAGTATTGCAGTTCACTTCCTAATATGGGATCCAGGGGGTGGAGTGCACTATTGTTCGTCTTTCGAGGGGTTCTACTGTGTATCCCACAGGTGGACATGGGATCCTAGCATTTTAGTTGAGTGGATTTGGCTATTTCTTGAGGACAAGCAATTTTCTAGCAGGGAGGACTGTAATGTCCCCACTTTGGGACATCATCACAGGGCAGAGACTTATGATGACCAGAGTAGCCAGATGGATGTTATAGAAATTACAGGGGTATTTGAGAGGCATTGTGGGGTCTAGTTGGAATTTATCATCATATTCCATCATTATGATCCATTCTGCACAGGTTGGCTTTGGTTTCGTTCCATTCCGACAATTTCCATGATTTTGACTATTTTGAGCTATAAGTTAATTAAAATCACTGAAGAGGGCATTTTGGGCACATTACTTGGAGGAACCTCTTATTGTAATAACTCATTGGAATCGGGAGGAGCGGGACTACAGGATGGGATGGCTAGAAGTGACTTTCAGTGGCCAGAGAAGCCACAAGGAGAGATAAGGATATTTTCAGAGGTAAAAAGGTTAATTAATTAATTAAAGTGATTTAATTAATTAATTAAATATTAATAAAATTAAATTCACTTTGGAGGGACAAGGTGAGCCAAAAAGTATAAAAGGAAGGCAAGGGCCTCTACTCATCATTCATGTATGATCTTATTTTGATTTCTGGCTTCTAGCTAGTGAGCCCAATATTGGGGGTTTTGAGGGTGTTGACATAACAAACCCTAGAGGACGATTCGATGGTGAAAGATTCCACCTATCTTGTCCCAAGCTTGGTATCAGAGATGCAATACTCTCCCACACCATTCTAGTTCAAGATCTACTCAGTTGTAGGAGGATTCTACATCAGTTTCATGTGCAGATAGAGAGAGGGTACACCAGTTGAGGGATTCCAGCAAGAGGGGTGCACCATCTTTGGAGAGAGACTCGTTGTAGGATATTGGCAGGGCCGTTGAGGATTCCATCACTTGGGTTTTCATTGTAGGGACTTCAACATCAGATCTAGTTCTTTCTGAGACAGTTTTATGGCTCAGATTATTTCTTGAGCAGTGGGGCGAATTGAAGACCCTAATTTATTTTAAATGACTCTTTCTTCTTGAGAATATTGTTCCGCACACCATCTTACAAATTGAGGGAAAGGAAAAAATACTTCTACGATGTATGGGGTGATGGAGGCTTGAGATGCTTCGAGGAAAGGAATATGCATTCCAACATTGTCCAATAAATTTGATTTGGACACAAAAACAGGCAATATCGTTATTTCTGTGTCGAAAATATTGAAATCCCTATCAATTAGGGAGTCTAATCCAGAGGAGATGTCTTGCTCATTTACAGATAAGATAACAGGATTAGTGACCATGGTGAAAATACCTGGTGAGCGGCGAAAGAAGTGTGAACCTGGTTCAATTTTTGAGCTTTAGTTTCAAATGGATGCTTTGTGCCAAATTTCAGACCGTTCGAATGTTTTGAATTATGAAAAAAATTATTCATGGGGTATTCCTTTTATAGGTATCCAATCGCATCAGGTGTTGGAGAAAACAATTTTAGGCAAACATCTTTTCGCCCTGATGGCCATCTGAGGACGCCACACATCCACAAGTCAAACCATGATGGTTTTCCCCAATCCACCTTTGTTTCATTAATCTTCTTGTTACTTCAATTGTCAATACAATCCTCAACCACCGATTTGGACTTATTTTAGATCTATGTTCCACATGCACCCAGCGACAGTGGAATCGGGGGTTGGAAAAAGTGGTTTAATTCAAACTTATTTTTTACAATACGCCCCTATGAGGGTGCCACGCGTCGACAAATAAACCATGATGGTTTTCCCCGGACCGCCCTCGATTTCTTAATTGTCATGCTATTTGGATCTCCGATATGTGCCTTATCCATTGATCTGGGCCTCTCTCATGATTGACGGTTTGTTGAGGTTTACCCTTTACAACATAGTTGAATCTTTGACTCCAACTAGGGATTCCATACTCCCTGTGAGGTAGCAAAGAACTGTAGACTAAGTGCCTTCCCATTGGGTTGTGGTGATCTGAATCTATTGATATTTATTCGAAAACTTACAATCTACCCAACATAGCTTAGGGCCTTCGCCTCGAGCTTCAACTATGTTGTTTTTATTTCAGTCCTTCATGCGTAAATGAAAAAGTAGAATGATTATATACAATGAATGGTGGGGTGATAATTTTTTTCAAGCAATGTAATGCTTGAGGAACCTTCCATTCACAAGCCCTCCTTTAGCAAGTTATCCATTACTTTCCTCCAACAAATAAGCATTGCTCCCGCGGTAAGCTGCGACTTTGAAAGGACCCAACCATAGCTTATCAAATTTCCCATGTTTACCTTTATATTCTCTTTTAGCATCCCATTTTAGTACCCAATATCCCGTCTGAAATTCATCTTCCTTGGTATGTCTATCGAAATCTTATTTGATACTGTCTTAACGAAGCTGGGCATTATTGAAGGCCTTTTCTGTGGTCTGTTGTACATTGAAGATTTCATCATCTCTTCTTCGACTAGAACTTGTTTCTTCTTCTTGCTCATGTAACAAATTCATCACTGGAAATCCCAAAGTGGTAGGAAAGATGGATTTTGTACCATAAATGATCTGGAAAGGAGATGTGGCAATAGATCTTTTTGGGGATATCCTGTTAGCCCACAACGCATGGATGAGATTTTTGTGCCATGCCTTTTTATTCTCATGTAACAACTTTTTGATGATTCTAACCAAGATTTTATTTGAGGGTTCAGCCAACCCGTTTCCTTGAGGGTAATATGACGTAAAATGACCAAGGGTAATGTGGTAATCACTGCAGAATTTTTCCAATTTTTTAGACTTGAAAGTCGTTGCATTGTTTATTATAATCTTCATCGGGCATCCGAATTTGGATAGGATATTTTATTCTAGGAATCGAATGATAACATCATATGTAGCCTGTCTGGTGGAAACGACCTCGATCCACTTAGTGAAATAATTTGTTGCAGTCATAATCCATTTGTGTTGAATCGAGGACTCTGGATGTATCTCACGTATAAAATCTAGGCTCCATTGTCTGAAAGGAGCTTCTACTAAAATAGGTTTTAGGAGCAGAGATTGTAATTATCCCTTCCCATCGAAGATTTGACATTCATGGCACTTTGAAACTTCTTTATACACATCAGGGAAAATGCTAGGCCAGTAAAAACCCGCTCTCAAATTTTTTTGCACGGTCGTCTTCCAATAATGATGAACTCCATAGTCACCTTTGTCGAACTCTTTGATGGTTTTATCTTCTTCTTCTTTTATTAAACAACTCAATAAAATCCCCCCTAGGTCTTTTTAGTATAACAACCCATTTACTATACAAAATTTTGCTGCCTTGAATTTCAAAAATCTAGCCTTTGTTTTGTTGTACTCAGGAGGAGGCTGGATATTTTTCGACACAAAAATGTTGTCTACATACCATGCAGATTCAAGAAACTTATGATATATTTATGGAGTCACCCTTTCTTCCTCTGTTGCATGGTCTGATAGATCTGCAGTGACATTTATTCCCAACAGTTTGAAGTTTGTTTGTGCCATTAGTCTAGCGAGTCCTTGTCCTTTGATTAACTTCGTGGGCTTGATTTCAAGATCATATTCCAATATTACTGTAATCCATTATCCCCTCTTCCCTTCAGGATTAGGTTGGGTCAAGATGTCCTTTACTGAGATGTTGGGAACATAATATGTGGTATGTGAATGTAGGATGTAAACCCAAATTTCTTTCAATGCCTTGACTAAAGCATGTTCTTTCTTCTCCATGATGTCATATTTTAAAGGAGCATCTCACAACATTTTATTGTAGTATGCTATGGTCTTCTCAAAATTTTGTTCATCTTTCTGGAGCAACACCCTTGCAATTGTATGTTCTGAAGCAAATGAGAACAATATGAAATCTTTCTCAAAATTTGGACTAGCCAATACAGGAGCCTTCGTTAATGCCACCTTGATGACTTCAAAGGACTTTCTTTCTTCAGTAATCCATTTTATTTCATTTTCCTTTTTTATCATGTTGGTGATGTGTTTTATGATCTCAGCTAAATTTGGGATAAATATCCTTAGAAAGTTTACTTTCCCTAGGAAAGATTGTACCTCCTTTTTGCTTCTGGGTATGTCGATTTTCAATATACCTTCAACTCTGTTGGGGTCAAACTTTATCCCTTCCTTTGAAATAATGTGTCCTAAGAGATTCCCTTCTTCCATGGACAAATTTGACTTTTTTGGATTTAGCGATATACCAAATTTCCTGCAATATTCAAACATCCTTTTGAGATGTTTGAGGTGTCCTTCATTTGAGGAAGAATACACGGTAATATCATCAAGGTAGATAACAATGAATTTATCTTTTTCATCAGCAAAATCTATATCCATAGATCTATGAAATGTCAACCCTGCATTCATAAGCCTGAAAGGCATTTTTGCATACATAAACATTCCCCATGGTGTAGTAAATGCAGTCATTTCCTGATCATCAGGGTGCACCATAATCTTATTATATCCAGAGAAACCATCCAGCATGGACATCCTTTGGGATCCCACTACCTTCTGTAGAATGTAATCCATTTTAGGAAATGGATATATGTCTTTTAGAGACACCTTATTTAGATTTCTGAAGTCTACACACAGCCTATTTTCTCCACTCTTTTTCCGGATTGGTACTAGATTTGCAACCTATTTGGAAAACCTCAGGGACACTATTATTTTTTCTTCAATTTTTTTTTTTACTTCATTTTCTATCAATGGTAATAGTAGAGGGTTTATTCTTCTTAATTTCTATTTGAATGGATTGTGATATTCTTTAATTTGGATAACATGATGGATTATACTGGTATCATAGACTTTTAGATCATCATAGATCCAAGAAAAAATGTCAGGGAATTATTTCATTAATTTGATGTACCTATGCTTGACTTCAGGCTTCAGCTTCCTGGATAGCTTCACTATCTTCAGATCCTCCGAAATCCCGATATTGCAATCTTCCACATCCCCTTCATTTACTATGATCTTCGGACTTCTGGCTACATCATTGTTATCAAAAATTTTCTCTAATGGTACCAGGCCCTTTGGGATGATGTTAGTCTTTAGCTGAACAATATCTCTACCAACAATCTGATTGTCAAAATATTCTTCTTTTATGAAAGTGGCTACATCCACCTCGTCTTCACAACATTCATCATCAATATTCAAATTCTAAAAATCGTTCTCCATTTTGAGGAAGCTTTCTATCTGTTTGTCATTTTTGAAGACTTGCCAGTGCTTCATATTGTCTGGTATTGTCATCTTGTACTTCACCTCCACCTTATAGCTTTTCTCAGGGAAAAATGGAACTCTAAAAACTGTTGTTGAAGTGGCCAGGGCATCATAAACTTGATTCTATGCTCTTGGAATTGCTAAAAGATTACATTCATGAAATTTCTCAAGGAGTTCGAGTATTATATTTCTATATGCCCTCAATCTGGGTTGTTTTTCTTGTTAGATGCCTTTGATTTGATTTATAATTAGCTTAGAATATCCTTGTACAATAATTATTTTGGCACCTATTTCTTCTAAAACTTTCAATCCCAATATAAATGATTCATATTCGCCCATGTTATTAGTGCACTCAAAAACAAGTTTGTAGGAGCACAATTTTGAGTCTCCTTTAGGGTGGATGATCCATACACCAGCTCTAGCTCCATCTCGAAACATCGCTCCATCAAAGTTCATCTTCCATAACTGGTTCTCTGCATCATCTTGCTGCTCTGAAAGTTCCTCCATTTTCCCTTTTAGTTCATCTTTGTCATCCATAACGATTTATGTTTCTTCTTCTTCGGAACATAGGTCATTGAAGAATATGGAAGATCCTAATTCAGTTTCCACTGAATAGATGGGATGATTGCTAGGATGTGATTTATTGCTGACCATATACTTAAGCAAAATTTCCCTATATAGTCTTCTGTCCTGGCCAAAGATAGGAATAGTAGCATAAGACATATCCATCTCGAGAGCTCCTTTCAATTTTTCAGCCCATGATCTGGACAACAGCATGCCAAACTTTGGAGGGATATCAGTGACTACTACATCCATAATCATATTGTTTGCTAGGATGTGTGCTAAAGACAATAAAAAATCTTTAAATATTCCAAGGAATTTCACCTTTCTTGAATCATAGAAGAATATATCTTTATAAGTTCTTGTGACATAGTGTCCCAATTGGTCCATGGCCACTTTGGGCATCAAGTTATGTGATGCTTCAAAATCTAGCATAACATTATGTAGATTCATATCGTCAATCTTCAAAATTACATAAAAAGGAGGAACTTCTTCATTATCACCACTTTCTTCTACTCTTGGTCTTGTATGTTCAAAGTGTCAGAAGTTTGCATGATCTTAAGCATCTTGATAATTTGATTTATGTACTCACTATTCATAATCAACTCATTAAATGGTACCAAAATCTTTATCTTATCCATTTCACTTTCGAAATCGAAAGAGGATGGAGTTTTTTCTACCTCTTTCCTAGTCAATAACCTCTTCTGGGGTTCTTCCTTTTTCTTCCCCTTTTCCACAACATCCTTCAAAACAAAATCTCTCATACTGGAGTCCTTTGTAGTAGAATCCTTTGCATAAGAATCTTTCTTGGTCTTACTTGAAGAAGGCACATTGTTCTAAGATTCTTTAGAGGGATTCCCCTTTGGAGGGTTACCCTTAGGAGGATTTGGGGTTACCTTTTGATTTTAGAGGTTATATTGTTTCTGGAATTGCATGATAGCATTTTGCAATCCAGTCTTAAAATCTTCTATTTCTACTGATACCCTTTCTTCTTCATGTAGAAAAAATATTTCATTTGCATCCATGAACTTGTCATGTTCTTCTTTGGTAAAAAAAACTTTCGTTTCTTTGTCATCACAACAGTTCATTTTATCCTCAAAATATCCATCATAGTCTTCATTTGCGTAATTAATTTGGAAGGGAGGCCTGATTTGTTGTTCCCCTTGATTTCGTTGGTTTCCCTAATTTGCTTGATCTGCCAGATTTGCTTGATTCCCCTGATTTCCTTGATTTCTTGCCTCTCTTTGTCTAATCTGTGGGATAGTTGGTCTTCTCGGATTTCTAGGTGGACCATCATCTTGTTCCCTGGGTTTAGGCATATTTCCTAGAGACATTATTTCCATCATCTGCTCCATGTTTCTCATCATCGCTTTGAATATTTCCTCTAATGTTTGAGATGTTGAAGGTTGTGCTTTGTCTTGAGATATGTTTGTGTCTCTTACAACATTAGTTTTCATCTTCCCTGAATCCATTAGGTTCACTTCCACCTCTATAGCATCGATCGCCATGTCATCCAATGAGGTGGATCTTTGTTCTCTTAATAATAAAGCAAAATCACTTTCAAAAGAATCTGCATATTTGAGTTTAGCAGCCTTGGGGGGGTTTTACTTCATCCGAAATAACATTATAAACCTTCATGAATATAGCCGAAAATTCCTGTACCGTCTCATCGGGTGATCTCTTCATATTGTTATATTGGGTCAACAACTAAAGGGGATTTTTCTTATCCCCCCATTTTGAAAGGAAGCTTGTCTCAAAGGCTTTGAAATCTACGATACTACCTTCTAGAAGGGCTCTGAACCACTTCCTCACATCTCCCGAAAGGCTTTGTGTGAACAGCCTCATATTCACTTCTTTATAGTCTACCTCTTCCAAATCAATGAAATCATTAAACTAGTCTAGATGTTTTTGGGCTGATATGTTACCTTCGGCATCATACAATTTAATCCTTTGATTGTAATCTTGAGGAAGATCATGTAGTTGAGAAGGTAGTATGAGGGGAGCGAATCTGGCTTCCATAGCTATTGTGAGGTGTCAAAGTGGACATTGGTTCTAAGCAGAGGTCACTACCGGCTTGACAGATGCGACTGAAACTAGATCTTGGAATCTCTTTTTGTCAAAGACAGTCTCGCTTAGGCAAGATTCAGACTTAGTTCTGAACAAGGTTTGTTCAAATTTCACATCAAACTCAAGGTCTTAGATGCTATTCACTCCGTCTCTAGGCAAGGACAGATATCAATCTAGACACAACACTGGGGTTACATGCCTTTCTTTTCTTCTTCGTACAAGTTTCTCAGGGTCAGACACAGAGATTGAAACTTCTGGGTCTGGATTTCTCCTGGTGTGAATTTTCTTAGGAGCTAGGATTTCTATCTCATACAGTATGGTGCAACTGGTCATAGAATAAGGGAGTCTCTAGGGTAAAAATAACTTTAGCCAACAAGGTATTTGATCCACTGTCACCCTCAAGGATCAAACTAAAGCTTTAAGTCATTTTCCTAGGGAATATTTTTTAGTTCTGTCCTCGACAACAATGCCATAATGTTATCACTCTGTAAATTTTGTTCGGCTGAATAGACAAATGACAGACGTAACTGTTTCAACCAGATTTAGAGCTAAGACACTAGCTTGCTCAACTCGGAGAGGGATCTGTCATGTCTCTTGATAATTATTTATCAATCGGTGGCTAGATTTGGTTTGTTTTGGGATTTTTTGATAAGGTTTTTTGGAAAGGAAGGGGAGAAACACACAGAGCTATGGAGTCAAAATTATGAAAGTGAATGAAACAATGCATCTGCCAATCGAACTCTCTAGAGGATAAAGGATAGACGAGGGGATGAATCTGAGTTATTCTTAAATTTAAATAGGGTGTAAGAAGATGAAGAATACAAATAACCGCATCATAGCATGACTGAAATGAATTGTGTGTAAGTTAAGAAGACAATCACACAGTTTAAATTGCTTAAGCCAAGAGCATCATCAGATGAATTCTGGGCTTTTAACTCTCCAATTTAAATAGAAGAAAATGTAAATGAAGTAATAGGTCACAGGAAATACATACGATGAAAGGAAACAAATCTCATATCACCACCCTTTAGAATCTTTTCATAGAGACTTAAAAATCTTTTGCATTTATATTCAATTCAGGTTCAGAAAATTTACAAAATAGAGTCGGATACAACCAAAAGGTGGTCTTTCACTTCTTCCAACATTAATTCATTCAGGTAACCTAATACTTATACAATTTGATCAAAATGATTGAAACTGAAGCGTTTCAAATTCCAAAACAGTTTCAAATGACAGCTTCGGTATACGAAACGATTTACAATAATTGACAATTTTTTTTTTTTTAAATTATGGACGATTCCTCTGATTGTTCAGTTTCTTTCTCGCCATTTGTCTCGCTCCGGTATTTTGTCAGATCTACATATTTGATTACACTTGGGGATCATTGACTGGCTCATGTAATATTTCACTTCGTCTTATCAAGCCGTACAATTTCCTTCCATTGTGAATCAGAGGGGATGTCACAATCCATCATCTCTTTAATCAAATTCTCCAAATCAATGCATGCTGAATTTCACTGTTTTGAATCTGTTTTATATGAAACTTTACTTTGTTAGGGGAACCAATATTTTGATAGTGCATTTTGATCTCAGATACCTTGTCATCATCAACCACTACGATGTTAAATGTTTTCTTTTCCACATCTCTGACTGAGAGTAAGGAGGCTTTAGACTGGGAATTCATTTCCACTTCAGGAAAGAGGTATCTTATTTCACTATTGGCCATACTTCCCTTCACAATGTATCGGTTCATTAAATCTTCCTTGGACTAATAAATAGCCCCAGGTGTCTGGTTGAATATGTGTTTCCTGCTGCTAAAAACCTTTGTACTACTTTCAGTTTGTGGTCTGTCTCCTGTACCTTCTCCTTCATCATTGGTTGCACCTTCCACCATCTCCATGCATGTTTTCCATTTGGGATCTTCTCCTTCTAGATCGACCAATTGAGAGGGTGACATGATTTTCATCTTCTTGAGAGGATCTTGTTGGCTACTGGCACCTAGGGCCTCTGAACCACTCCTCTTATTATAGACACTCATTTTAGGAGATTTGAAAATCAATCTAGGAGAAGGTTTATGTTCTAGGCTCTACTAAGAAACTAGTTCCATTTGTTTTGTTAGATCATGTTGCATAGTGACCTCCATATCTACACAAGTTTCTATATTGTCCAACTTATCCAATCCTTCGGCATGATCATGTTTGTATGGACCTTGTCTGCTTGCTAATATCCTCTTTGATATGATATGGTGTGGGTCGTATTTTCTTCCTTGCAACTATGTGAAACCAAATTCACTGGGTTTGGATTGAATCTGAGAAAAACAGGACTTGTTCTTCACCACAAAGGGACTTACTATGAAAGGAAATTTCAGATTGGAAGCCTTGTGTGCCTTCAAAAAGTGCTCATTTTCTTAGATGATCCTCTACCTTATGAACTCCAAAGAAAAGACTATGGGTGTCAGAAAAACTGGTAAAACGTGAGGTCCCTCTTGGAAACCATATGCCCAAATCACCGTGGACTGTATGAACAACATCTAATCACCTATCCTGCTCTCTGGATTTGGTTGTAAACATGATTTTCATTTCATCTAGAACCCTCGGCAAGTCCGAACTGAAAATAAGATTGTACACCTTGGACATAATCTTGTTGATGAAAATTAGCATGGTGATCCTTTTACACTCAGCTGAAATAAATGCAGTCTTAGGAAATTCAGTTCTGTTAGATTCGAGGAACATTCTCAACAAGTATGTGTAGTATCCAAAATGCCTTAGTGAATTGAAGTTCATCAGCTGCTCATGCATATTGTCGGCAATAAATTTGTCAAAAATGACATAGACTGACTGACCAGACTCTGACATAAATAAGGTCAATAGGAAACCTAGAATGACTTCTACCACAAACTTGTCACTATCTAGCCCAAAAATTTGACTCAATAGAGAACAATCCCACTGGGCTTCGATGACCATTACACTTATGATGGCAGGTAATGACAGACTCTCTAAATGGTGTTTAGGTTTGATGATGGCTTGCAGAAAATGATTTTTTACTTATGGTGGACATTCTCTATAAACTGCGATCATATTTTGTTCCTCAAAGGGCTCTAACACCGTGGAGGATGATTCTGGTATACTAAGGGTGTTTTAGAGCAATTGACTGTCTATTTCACATAAAACCTCTGACCCTGATTTATTTAAAATGACTCTTTCTTCTTGAGAATACCGTTCCGCACACCATCTTACAAATTGAGGGAAAGGAAAAACTACTTATATGACGTACGAGGTGATGGAGGCTTGAGCTGCTTTGAGGAAAGGAATACGTGTTCCAACATTGTTCAATAAATTTGATTTGGACACAGAAACGGGCGATACCGTTATTTATGTGTCGAAAATATCGAAATCCCTATCAATTAGGGCTTCTTCCTTCGAGGAGATTTCTTGCTCATTTACGGATAAGATAATAGGATTAGCGTCCATGGTGAAAATACCTAGTGAACGGTAAAAGAAGTGAGAACTTGGTTCAATTTTTGAGCTTGAGTTTCAAAAGGATTCTTTGCGCCAAATTTTTGAATGTTCGAATGTTTTGAATTATGAAAAATAATGTTGGGGGTGTTCCTTTTATAGTTATCTGATCACATCAGGGGTTGGAGAAAATGGTTTTAGGTGAACCGATTTTTGCCCCGATGCCGCTCTGAGGACACCACACATCAACAATTCAAACCATGATGGTTTTCCCTGGTCCACCTTTGTTTCGTTAATCTTCGTGTTACTTCAATCGTAGATACAATCCTCAGCCACCGATCTGGACTGCTTTGAGATCTATGGTCCACATGCACCCAGTGATGATGGCATCGGGGGTTGGATAAAGTGGTTTAAGTCAAACTACATTTTTCCCCGATGTGCCTCTAAGGGCGCCATGCGTCCACCGATAAAACCATAACAATTTTCCCCTTCCCACCCTTGATTTCTTAATCGTTGCACAATTTCGATTTCTGATATGTGCCTTAGTCATTGATCTAGGCCGCTCTCATGATCGATGGTTCGATGAGGTTTACCCTTTACACTTTTTCCATATTTTTCCATCCACCGTCATATATAGCTCGTTCCTCTAAATTATCATATCTCCTTAGAGACATAACGTTTCGTTAAAATTCCAACTCTTGGATGTCGTTTGCAAATTATATGGTGATAACATAACCCATAAAAGAGAATAGAGGGACAATGAAAATCCCCATAAGGAAATGCAAGCATGTTAACCCTCACTAAAATACTTGTGTGAGATTGTGGAAACTGAAACAAAATGAGAAGTAATGAGAAGGTTCCAAAAGTATTTGGAATAAAACAACAGTGAATTCTACTTACCCAGGAGCAAGAATAGTCCAGGGAGTTACGAGGAGAATAACAATAAAGGGAAAAAATTTCACTAAAAGTCATAATAAGATTTACAGTACAAAGGGTTTCTTCCACTATAATGAAACCCCAAGAGTTCCATCCAAATATTAGAATACAGGAGAATCGTGAACTTACCAGGGCGGTCGGGTAGAGAAGCATTCTTCCACCAGGTAAAATCCTCCAAGTCACTGATCTCCCTCGCTGAGAGGAAACACATAGCTAATTTGGAAAACTTCACAAATGACAAAAGAAACTCATCTATCCCTGAAGATCCCTTACTATGCAGAGTAAATGTTGATGGTATGAAGGCTGGCTCTAGCCATGTGATGGGGCGGAGTTGGTGCAATCATATTGGATGAGGGGTCAAGTGATAACCATCGAATTTCTCACTCATGGGGTCTCCATTAATGGTTGATTCAGAGGTTTAGCTCATGTCTGACAAGAACCTTCTTTTCATATTAACAAATGCAAAGTAAAGGGAAGTCCCTTCATGACACAATCAACTGGAAACATTTAACTCTAACTACTATCATTTTAGTTAATACATCGTTCAAATGAGACATCGTTCAATTGAGACATCATTCAGTTAAGGCAGAGTTAAACAAGTTGTTAGGGTTGAGTTTTGTTAACAAAACCTTTATTTCAATAGTAACTGGAAGATAGATTCCCAACCAATAATCACTGGGGATTTGTTCAATTAATTTGCCCATGTAAAGTAATGTCAAATACCTTATGTTAATCCGTTAACATTTCACTGAGAGTGTATACTCCTAACCCCATTACATTATGCATGGTGTATGAGTTTTATTTCTAAAGTCAAATGAGATTTTCCCTTGCGCGCACATATAGAAGATTATGCTTAGGGAAGAGTATAGGATCATAAGTACTAAGTATAATATAATATATAGATTGTTATAGCAAGATTTTCCTCACCATTCCTATCTTGCACAAAGGGCCCTTTTCCATTTCCCTATGCAGACTTGTCATCCCTTTTTGATGAATCCAGAGCCAAAAATACACATGTTTCCACATATACACGCCCTATCAGCTATACAACATGCGTATACGTAGGATTCTCCACTACAACCCATGTACATCAGGATTTGTGCGAGAAAATACAAAATGGAGTTGAGTTTCCATGTCACGACAAGAGATCTATGATCCTTGGCCTTCAACATACTGGAAACGTTGTGACTCAACCCTTCAGTTGCATTTTGAAGACTATAAAAGAACAATTCCAAGCTATGGAAAAGAAGAGAAAGCATTCAACTTTAAGAGAAAAGTTACTTTGGAGAAACTACTTCATATTGAGTCTGCATCCCTTTGTCCCTCAAGTCTGAACACAGTGTTCATCCCCCAAGCTCTTTCCCTATTGTTGAGAGAACCTCATTGTCTCTCTCCTATGAGCTTGCCTTTGGTAGAGGACTGAATTTGTGGAGGCCCAATGCGAAGGAACTTGGTTCCTTGGTTTCAAACCATGCCGACATAGAAATCTGTAATGTTGTCACTTCTGGTGATCAATTATTAATAGAAATACTCCTTTCCCATCCTATTGGTATCATGCAAATATATGATTATTATCCATGGGCATGTTTGTAATGTTTATTAATGGATTATGTTATATAATGTGCTAACCCCTTTATAGTATCACCATGTAATTTCTATGCTTGTTTGTTGAGAACTCGTTGCAGGTATAGAGATTTGGGTCAAAGTGCTCAACGGTGGAACATCATCGAACGTTGGATAGAGGTAGGTCTCTTTCTTATCCTACACATTAGTTTATATATCATACAATGGAATTGAGTTGATTTCTGCAGTCATATCTATCTGTTGTGGTTTACCCTTGGCCATAGAGAGTTTTTCCCTCGTAATAGAATTGACGACTCAAGTGGGGAGAGATCTTCCTTCTAAGGGTTGAAGTATTTTTTCTTCTTGCATTTCTCTTTTTTCTTTGTGTTTCTTGTCGTATCACTTCTTGATAGATTATGTTCACTCTGAGTCTGAGTTTTCATCCTTTTTTCCCTTTCCTTGCCTTGTTTTAAAGTCTGTAGGCTCCTTTCTCTTTGACAATCATGTATACACATGTGTTATCTCACTACAAGCTCTCTATATACGCATTGTTCTCCTGAACAGTCGTGTATAACACTTTCCCTTACTTGTTTTCTTAGTTTAGTGATTCTTGGGTGGGACTTGATGTTTGCTAACCTTTCTTATGTCTCTACAGTGCCTCTTGAGCTTCTCTGGGTTGACAGGAAACCTGCTGGTAGTTGAATTTATGGGCATAGTCTTTCTCATTGTTTTTCATTTTTTATTTGTCCTTGAACCCTAGGTTGTTTGCTTGGATGCTTGGTATTCTTTTTGGGTTATTTCATTTATACATAGTATAATTTATATATCAGGTTTCTTTTCAATCCATGCATTTTCTCTTTAATATATTGAAAATACAAAAAAAAATAGGCATTTTTCATTGGTTAGCATTTTTGTCTTTTGAACCTTTATCATTAGCTTAGTGCATTTAGTGAAAGATTGCATTTTACTTCTGAATTGCAGAGTTGAAATTGAAAATTGCACTATTTTTATTAGCATATCATTCATTGAAAAGTTAAATATAAACTTTAGATTATATTCATATTTATCTTCTTCTAGAGTCATAACATCATGAGTTTCACTCCCATACCCTTTTGAGTAATCACAACTAGTAAAATTTACGCTTTAAACTAAAATTGATTAGTCACAATTTTATTTTTAGGGTGTACAAACTAGTCTAGGATTTAGTTCCTTGGAATAGCATTTTGTGAATAAACTTCTCCAAGGCAATTAAATCAACATATGTGTCTGAGATAGGGAGTTGAGAATTCCATTCTATAATTGGTAATATCAAGAGGCTCCTCTCACATCGGAGTTAATCATGAGGTCGTGCAAAGTTAGTTGAATGGATAACCCCTGGATACTCACCTAGTGTTAGAGATATTTCTGTGGATTTATTCGTATTTGGGGATCTTTCTAGTAACCATAACTCTATGAGAGGCGGTTCTTTCAAGGTTTTGGGCTTTGCTACCCTGCCCATACGGTGATCCAAACTTACGACTGCTTTCCTGTGCATCGGTTATATAATGGTTTAATATTTTCTTGACATAGGTATCTCATACGTTACTTGTAGGGGTTATTCTGCTTGTACCCTGGGCCAGATAGGGGTCAGACAACACACAACCTTATGGAGGATTACCTCTCCAGGGGGATCTCACCGACTGGTTTTTAATCCCATTAGGGCTCCTATAACTCATTTTTCTACCTCCAAACTTTAGTGGGGATTCTCAGGTCCCTCTTGGACGAGACATACCTTCTTTAGTGAGGGAGGCCACTCAGCCACTTTAGCACGTTTGCATGCATATTGGTCGTTTGACTTTTTGGTATGCCCTTTGATTATTATTTGACCATAGGATTTTGTGTTGAGTCTTTGTTATCATGGATAGTGGAGTTCATTTTGATCCCTCGTTTACTGCTACCCCCCCGCCATGACATTCGTGGGGGTGAATCCATCCACTTTTTATAATGGTATGCAGAATTATGGTACTCAGTAAATGCCATGGGTCTCTAATAATTTTTCTCATGGTATGTATTATATTTCTCCTCACTTTCCATCCTCTATCTCACCTCCTTATGTGAATACAATTTTTGGGTCCGGGGGCATGATACCTTCTTCTAATCCTTGTCCGTTTCATGGGAGTCATATCCTTCAAACAACTCTTACGGTAGGAGGTTGGAATCTTCCTTCCTACGAATCCACTATGCAAGAAGTGACTGCCCAACTATGCAATCATTCTACTTATTACACTCCACCCACTTATCCTTCTTTTTCCATGTTGTTTCCTATGAACACTTTTCCCATGGCTGACCTCCATCTTTCCTCTGGTGTTTCGTCTGGGGGAAGTTATTTTTTTAGTATGGGAAAACCCCTTCACAAAGTTCCTTCATATGGGGGCAACATATATCCTCACATGAGTAACCCTTGTCATGTCGCTTTCTCTTTGCAAGCAATTTCCTTAGTGAAGATGCCCCTACAACCCTCTAAGAATCAATATGGAAGAGGATACTATCTTGCTAGGTAGGGACAAGGTGTAAATCGGGATCCTTCCTGGCCTACAATTTCTCAAAACCAATATTTCCTTTGACCTTGGTCTCAAATGTCGCAATTCACCACCACCACAAGTCCAGCCACTATGTGTCATATTGGCGTTATATCACCAACCTCTGCTAGCCATGTTGGAGATTGGTCGACAACCTCTGCGAGTCATGTTGAATACCTGTAGCCAACCACTGCAAGTCATGCTGGGGGAACAAGTCCAGTCACTGCATGTCATACTAGCATTATATCACCAACCTCTGCTAGTCATGTTGGATATTGGTCGACAACCTCTACGAGTCATGTTGAAAACCTACAACCAACTACTGCAAGTCATGCTGGGGGCATATGTCTGGTCATTTCTAGTCACAATGCACATCCATCACCAACCTATGGTAGTCATGCTGGGGATCCATCACCAACCTCTTCTAGTCATGTTGGAGAATTTCTACTAGCCTCTACAAGTCATGCAGGGAGAATGTCACCAACCACTGCAAGTCATGCTAGGGGAATTCATATGATTGAGAAGCCTAGACCTCTCAGATGTAAGCCTAGATTCCTTTGCAGGATTTGTGAAGGAAGACACCTTACTCTTTTGTGTCCTATTACTGTTGGGATACCAGAAATGTGGGGCTCACCTAAGGGCCCTTCGGGTTCTAAGGAATTTATGGTTTCAAAACACTTTGTTCCTTCTTTGGTTGACACAACAGTCATTCCCATGCAATATTTGGCTGACACCTCTTTCCCTTTAGGGGTTGATGTGTCATTTGACCTTTTTGTATCACATCCCATTCATCCTGTGGTCACGTCTATGGAATATTCGACCAACACCTCTCCTATGTTTGGGGGTGATGCATCTCTTGACCTTGTTGTCTCACATATTGTTCAACTAACGGTCATGTCGATGGAATCTTCGACCGAAAACACTCTTTTTTTTTGGGGTGATGCACCTCTTGACCTTGTTTTCTCACATCCTATTCAACCAATGGTTGAGGAAGTGGTTTTATCGATGCAATATTCAATCGACCCCACTCTTCTCTCGAAGAGTGACAAGTCTAAGGAAGTGATCACGCCAATGCAATTTTTGGTCAATTCCTCTCTTTTGGTTTTGGTTCTATACCTTCTATGCCATGTCCTTAGAATTTCTATTACTTCACCTTCTAAACAAGAGAGAGTTTTACTCTCCCCGAGTTGTCTCCCTCCAAGTATTGATGAGGTTCCCTTTGATTGGGATGGTCTTGTGGTGTATCCAATGCCTCTGCCTATGTCTTTTCCAGGAAGAGACTATTCTATATAAAACAAAGACAATAACCTACGTTAGCACTTTTCCCTCCTCGACTTGGAGATCTTTGGGTCTTCCCAAGCTTGTGTCGGCTCTTCGTAAGATATTGACATTCCACAGAAGGTCCGCACGGGAGCCTTGGTCTGCCTCATGGCTTGCCGCCTAGAATCTTCCTAATGAGTCTTAGTTAATCTCTTTTCCGACTCGTCTAAGAACCAAAAATATTGCCGAGTGATTTGTCCCTTTCAAACTCATTAAATTGGATTCGAAAGGACATGAGTCTTAGTTAATGTCTTTTCTGACTCATTATAAAAAATAGAAAAGATTGTCGAGTGAAATTGTCTTTTTCACACTCGTAGATTGTATTTGAAAAGACGTTTATTTGGCACAAGTTTACCCCATTTTCAAACCAAGTAGAATACAAGAAATAAAAAAGGATATTTTTTGGTGTTAAGTTCTGATTGCATCTCATGCCCTCACTTGCAGTATTTAGCCATAAGCTAGTTCTTGCTTTGCATTATAAATCATTGCCTAAGCAGTTTTTTCATCCTCAACCAAGCAAAGCCTTGTTTATATCCTTTGTAGTTTGACACCCTATACCCTGGAGGGAACATCACCCCGAGTGTCCATATCCCACATGAATTTCCTTGCATTGAGCATAGGTACGTTCCACTGCTGGAAGTAGTATTTCTTACTTGCGACACTTGTTTCCTCCTCTGTATCATAACATTCATTTTTTATGAAAAACAAAAAAACGACAGGCAGGAAGGGAGTACTATATTATAATTGGTAGCAGTCGTGTTGCCTTTGAACAGGGCACAAAATTATTTAGTCCTCGTGTCATCATAATTTTGGGTTTAGCATGGCCTTAGGAAGTTGATCTCTTTACAGAGTTTTCTCTATCGACTGGTTATTCTTCCAGTCCCTATAGAGAATGTTATTGATGCCTCCTGCATCAAATAGTCACATCATTAAATCTATGATGTCGGAGTCCACCATATGTCTCATGCTCTTGTTCAAAGGAAGTCTATGAACCTGTGTCGACCACTCCTCGAAAATCTTGACTTTGCATGTCGGCCATACCCTCAATTTGTCTCAGAATCACATGATACTATGGTCTTATCATGCACCCTGGCCCTACTTGCATCATTGGTAGGTCACCTTGAACCCAAAAATTGACATTTCATCATTAGTCGTTGACTGGGTGGTTTCCCTTGTGTTTGACGAAAAGACATATATTCACACTTTGGGATTCAAGCAGTGTCTTGTATGCCATTAGCCTTATTGGTGGTCTCCTCGCCTTTGTCAGCAATTTTCTTCATTGGCTTCTATTCACAACGTCTTTTTCGTATACTAATTTCATTTGGTATATGTGAAAGATGCATAGGGTCATTGGTTCGTGAACATGTTCTTCGTCCAATCTACACCAAATCATGAACCTCCTGCTTTATTCCTCATGTTGATTGATGAGAGATGCCTCAATTCTCTCCTTTCATCGGGTCTCTTTCCATCGAATTCAACTCATTTATTCTGGATATGGGACCTAGGGTTTTATGAGTACCTTGAGGCTTGCAGTCATTAGTGGAAGGCTCTCTCGCCATTGACCAATGAGAATACGTCAATGTCTCTTAAGCAATGGATTTCTCAAGTCTTCGACATCGATTTCTTTATTTTCGTTTGTAGAAATGTACTTGGTGCCTTGATACCTACTTTCATTATTGGTAGGTTGTCTCACATTTTTTAATAGTATACGTCGATGACCGATAATCAAATGATGTCTCATTGTGTTTGACTTCAACTCCTTTATTCACATGATGTAGACTTGCACCCTTGGTGTATAGTGTAGAAGACTTGAAGACATCACTATGTGGTCACAGCTTTCCTGAGTTGTTGCTTCCTTTTCATTGGACCAATACCTATATGACTTTAGTGATCATGGGAGATCGGATTGTACTCCATGGTATACATATATCTTCAGATTTGTTTTGAGACTAGTTTCACTGGGCCTTGTTTGTGACTATGACAACTTTTGGCATGCAACTTCATTTGTATTTTCCTATTCATGGCCACAAACACTTATTTCTTATATTTTCCACATGGATTTGCATTGTATTCTTCGAATCCATGTATGTAAAGTTAGTACAGAATGTAATGAGAAATCGAGTTCGTTGAACTGGGTCTCTACCACTCCACTCCTGGGTTCTTTATAATGTATTTTGACCATCGCAGATACTCCTATGATCTCACAAATTAGGGGGAATCTGTTATAGCAAGATTTTCCTCACCATTGTTGTCTTGCATAGAAGGCCTTTTTCCAATTCCCTATGTGGACATGTCATCCCTTTTTGATGAATCCAGATCCAAAAATACACATTTTTCCACATATACGCGCCCTATCAGCTACACAACATGTGGTACAACCCACGTACATCGGGATTTGTGCCAAAAAATAGAAAAATGGAGTCGGGTTTCCATGTCACGACAGGAGATCTCTGATCCTTGGCCTTCCACATACTGTAAAAGTTCTGACTTGACCCTTCAACTACATTTTGAAGACTATAAAATCACAATTCCAATCTATGGAAAAGAAGAGAAAGAATTCAACTATGAGAGAAAAGTTACTATGAAGAAATTACTTCATATTGAGTCTGCATCCCTTTGTCCCTCAAGTCTGAACATAGTGTTCAACCCCCAAGCTCTTTCCCTATTATTGAGAGAACTCCATTGTCTCTCTCCTATAAGATTTCCTTTGGTGGAGGATTGAAGTGGTGGAGGCCCAGTTGGAAGGAACTTGGTTCCTTGGTTTTGAAACGTGCCGACACAAAAGTTTGTAATGTTGTCACTTCTGTTGATCAATTATTAATAGAAATACTCCTTTATTTTCCTATTGGTATCGTGCAAATATATGATTATTATCCATGGGAATGTTTGTAATGTTTATTAATGGATTATTTTATATAATGTGATAAAATTACATATGGTATCAGAGAAAAGGTTACATCACTTGGACCTTGAGAACCACCAAAATATTTACTTAGCATATATTTTCCTATTTATGTAAAAATAAGAAAACAATTACTGTTAAAAACAGAAAAACACTTTATTTTGTTGTAATCATGGAAACCCAGGATGAAGCAAAAATCATAATTGAGGGGAATCCTGAACAAATTCCTCTTGAATATCAGAGGCAGAACAATGACGAAATTTCACCTACCGAAGTTCTGGAAACTATGAGAAATCTCATTGTTGAGTTTCAATTTTTCAAAGAAGACAATGAGAAACTGAAAAAGGAACAACATGAGCAATAGGAAATAAATGATGTCCTGATGTGAATTATATTGACAAAGAAAATAACAAAGGACGATAACCAAGAAGAAGAGGCCAAGAAAAGGGCCTCCAAGAATTCTAGTTCTGAAGCAGAAAAAGGGGACAACTTGTCTGAAGGTACACCTTCAGCTGAAGATAAAACAAAAATAGGAAGAAAAAAGAAACATGTAGATCAACTTGAGGGGGAGTTTAAGAAAATCAAACCATCTACCTTTGATGGGGAATCCAGAACAGGTGAGGAAGCAAAAGCATGGTTATCAGACATCAAGAAGTATTTCCAGATATACAAAAGGAAAAGCTACCATATGGTGGCAGGACCTGAAGTTGGCCAAAGGCCTAAAGGAAAAACAGATGGAATGGTCAGATTTTAATAAATACTTTAAGAAACAATACTTATCTAAAAGTTACTATGAAACAAAAACCAAAGAATTTTATGAGCTACGACTCGGTCAAATGGCTATGGAATATATGATAAAACAATTCTTGGAATTACTAAGGTTCGTGCCTTATATCCGAGAGGACAAAGTGAAAAACCAACGGTTCCTAAGATGTCTACCATAGTCTTGTAAGGAAATCATCAAATTTTATAATCACAATTCCTTGAGAAAAGTTTTCAAGAAATCCTGAATGTGTTACGACCAATACAAACATTGGTCAGAATTTCCAAAGGCTTGGAAAGACAAGAAACAAGACTGAATGAACCAGTGGAAGAAGGGATATTAGCCAGCTCTTTATCGGAACACAAAAAAGAGTTTTCCAAGGAAATATTTTCACTCCAACAATCAGAACACACAAGGAGGTGGTAAACCAGTAAATATGGGAACAAAGAGGTTTAGGGACAGCCCCCGTGAACTGTTAAATGCTGGGAATGTGGAGAACCTCACCTAAGGAGGAACTGTCCACATTTGACTTAGCAACTAGAAATACGGTTCACAATCTAAAGGAAGCCTCTATAGTAGGGGATGTAGGAAAAATCTTACATCAGATCAATGCAGTCGTGGATGGCTGACAAGTTGACCACCAATCCTCTATGGTGTAAATTGAAGGTAAAATTAATAACAATCGTATTTAAGTTTTAATTGATCCTGGAGCTACGTTGGGTTATATCACTCCTAGTATAGTGGATTCAAATAAACTTAGGAAAAGAAAACATGTAAAATATTCATTGATACAACTAGCAACATGAACAAAAATAAAAGTAGTCGACTTTATTTCTCATTATGAGTTTAGTTTAGGTGGCCAAAACATAAAGACAAATATGAACATCCTACCGTTAGGGTATTATGACGTAATTATCAGAATCGATTGGTTAGAAAGGAATAAGGCAGTGTTATATTGTTATGAAAAATCACTCAAGTATAAAGACGAAAATGACACTACTAGGACAGTGAAAGGTATACAAAAACCAATCTCAGTTAGACAAATTTCAGCAATGTAATTTAAGAAATGCATGAGAAAGGATTGTCATATTGATGCCATCCAAGTAACAAACCTGTTATAAAAAGAAAATAAACCCAGCTTGGAGGATTGTTTCGTCTTGCATGATTTCATAGATGTGTTCATTGATGAGATACCTAAATTACCCCCAAGGAGGGAGATAGACTTTTATATCGACCTACTACCTAGTTAAGCCACTATATCTAAGGCACCTTACCGAATGAGTTTACTGGAGTTAACAAAATTAAAAATTCAATTACAAGAATTATTGGACAAAGAATATATCACACCGAGTGTCTCGCCATGGGGAGTACCAGTCCTCTTGTGAAAATGAAAGAGGGAACTCTGAGATTATGCATCGATTACAAACAATTAAACAAAATGACTATTAAAAACAAGTACCCCTTACCTAGGATAAATGATCTATTCGATCAAGTAAGTGGGGAAAATATTTTTTCTAAATTGGATTTACGATCTGGTCATCACCAGGTTAGGATAAAAGATGAGGACATAAGTAAAACAACATTCCGAATGAGCTATGGACATTACGAATCTGTTGTTATACCATTTGGGCTCACTAACGCTCCAACTACATTCATGTGTTTAATGAACATCATTTTCAGTTAGTACTTGGACAAGTTTATTTTGGTATTTATTGACGATATCCTAGTGTATTATAAAACAAAAGAATATCACAAAGAACGCCTAAGGATAGTTCTGCAAACTTTGAGAAAACACAAACTATATGCCAAATTCGATAAATGCGAATTTTATTAGAAGCAAATACAGTACCTAAGGAATGTAATATCTGAGGAAGGTATTGCAGTCGATCCCTAGAAAATAAGAGCCATCATGGAATGGTCGATTCTGAAGGATGTAGCAAACATCCGATCATTCATGGGAATCACCTGATATTACTGCAGATTTATAGAGGTGTTTTCTAAGATTGCATACCCTATCAGATCATTACAAAATAAGGGAACTAAATTTAATTGGTCACAGAAATGTTAGGATAGTTTTAATAAGTTGAAGGAATTGTTAACGACCGCACCCATTTTAAAGGTAGTAGATCCGAACAAAGACTTCACAGTCTTTGTGGATGCGAGTAAACATGGAGTAGGTGGTGTCCTAACTCAAGAAGGGCACATGATTTTTTATGAGCCCCGAAAACTAAAGGAACACAAATGAAACTAATTCACTCATGACTTAGAGCTGGCAGCCGTAATACATGCCTTAAAGATGTGGAGACACTACATAATGGGAAAAAAAATCTGTTAGTGATGGATAACAATGGTGTGAAATTTTTGTTTAGTCAATCAGACCTTAATGCAAGGAAAGAAATATGGTTGGCCTTCCTGAGCGAATTTGACTTTGAGGTAAGACATATCAAGGGTAAGGAAAACAAGGTGGTCGATGCCTTAAGTAGAATACTTCATGAGTTGTTTGAAATAAACATTAGCAGGGGAGAAAGTGATCTTGAGCAGAGGATAAAGGTTGCAAGTAATAATGATGAAAATTACACTAGAACAGTGGCATAATTACGAGATAATGAAAAAAAATGTATACAAAACAGATATGAGTTTGGACAAAGAAGGTCTACTATGATTCAAATACAAAATATACATACCAGATTCGATGGAATTAAAGTTAACAATTTTGGAAGAAGTACACAAGAAACCATATTATGGTCACCTGAGATACCAGAAGACGGTAACAACACTAAGGAAATTATTTTACTGGCCTAATATGAAAGGAAAAATAGAAGAATACCTAGATAAGTGTCAATATTGTCAGCAGGTAAAAGCCGAACACTGGCATCCAACTGGCCTGTTGCAGCCCTTACCTGTTACAGAATGGAAATGGGGAGACTATATCACTAGACTTTATTATAGGTTTTCCTAGAACTCAAAAAAATAATGATTCAATTATGGTGGTAATTGATAAGATTAGTAAGTTTGCACACGCTATTCCTGTAAAGTCTACTTTTAAAGATATCAGAATCGCTGAAATATTCATGAAATTATTTTTTAGAATGCATGGTATTTCTAAAATGGTGATTTCGAATAGAGACGTAAAATTTACATCTTCTTTTTGGAAAGAATTGTTTGCAGGGTTAAATACTAACTTGAATTTCAGCACAATTTATCATCCACAAACGGATGGTGAGACTGAACGAACAAACCAAATTGTAGAGGATATGCTACGCATGTACGTAAGAACAAAACCAAGAAAGTGGTAAGACTACCTACACTTCGTGGAATTTGCATACAACAATGGTTACCAAACATTGACTAAGATGAGCCCTTTCGAGGTATTGTACAACAGAAAATGTACGACTCTGATTAGCTGGGATAACCCAGTTGATAGACTCATGGTGGGACTATATATGCTCCAGGAAATGGAGAGCATGGTAAGAAAAGTACAACAAAACTTAAAAGAGGCGCCGGACAAAAATAAAAGTTATGCAGACCAAAAAAAAAGACACTTGGAATTTCAAGTGGGATACCACATCTATTTAAAAGTCAAATCCGGAAAAATTTCACTAAAACTAGGGAACTATGCCATGTTGGCACCCATGTTTTGTGGCCCTTTCGATATCTTAGGTCAAATTGGACTTGTAGCATACCAACTTTCACTTCCTGCCAATCTAAAAATCCATAATATATTTCATTTTTCTTTGTTAAAAAATTATGTTTGTGACCCTACTCATATGATCGATTGGAACTTGGTGCAGGTGGAACCAAATTGAGAGTTCCAAGAAAAACCTCTGCTCATTCTGGACAAGAGAGAAACAACACTTCAGAACATAGTCGTCACCCAGGTAAAAGTGGAATGGAAGCACTTTAGCCCTGAGGAGGCCACTTTGGTGTTGGAGGGAGATTTGCGGAAATCTCATCCATTCCTGTTACAAGAAAAGAACGAACACTGAGGACAGTGTTTTATTGAAGGGGGAAAGGATGTAACATCCCCAAAAATAAATTATTTTTCAATCTGAAATTCCTTAGGAAATTATTTCCATTTTTAGTAAATTCAAAATTGGAAAATTGTTGTCATTTATGGAAATTCCGAATTCCGAATTTAGTTAATTGTAATTGATGATTATGACTTTTGGGCAATGATCTGATTTGGCCCAACTAACTATTTGAATATGGCACTTGTATGAAAACAAAATATTTATATTTATTGTTCATGGACAAATGGAACAGGCATGTTAAAATCAGTTCACCATGACTCCATGAGAGGGTAACATGTTAGAACTACCTCAGGGTTGACCGTGACAAGTGGGAAATCAGGAATTTGGCCATTGGCAGCCCCTAAAAATCAGGGATATGGAAATCTACAAAAATTCCCAAGGGGAAAAAGACGTAGGCACAATTTATTTTGGATATATAGAATATGGGAGGAGGTAGGATGCTTCCTAGTATGCTGGGGAAAGGAATGATCTCTTGTTGTTATGAACACTGCTTTCTGAGTGTGATGAAAGGAGAAGTTACTGAAATTGAAGGAATTTTGTTGAGGAGGAGTTCTAAGTTTTCCCTCGTGGATTCATGGTCAGGCTAAGTGGTGAACGAGACAAGTGAATTGGTTGTTCTTTTCTAAGGTTGGGAGGGACTTGGTTGTTCCATTTGTTTTTTGGAAATTGTTCAGATATGTATATCTACTCCTTCTCTGTTCAAATTTTATTGGAATTATTGGCTGATAGGATTTCATTTGTTTAAATATGAATGAGGTACTATGTTTTATTAAATTCTGAACGAATGAAGTGAAATGTAGGATAAACCATTTCAGTTTAACAATAACTATTGAGAAAACCCTTCTAATTATCTTGGATGGAATGAAATCGAATTATGGAAATGTATTAGGAATTATAGTTGTGTTAAATAGAATACTATTTCATTATATGGTGCTAGAAATCACTACCAGATCGGTGAACCATATACATCTGGTTATTTTTGTTTGCAATTAAACATTAGACTATGCGAATAATATTCTGGAAGTAAATCTAAGATCAAAAGCGTCTAGAGGGTCATCCCTTAATTCTAGACGAATTGCCCTACCAATTTAATCACTATTGGAATTGATTAC
>ML815750.1:105358-122036 GCA_009831015.1 Picea engelmannii
TAAACATGAGTATAGTATGTCTCAAATAACTATGTAACGCTCCAATATATTTGAGCAAAGTTTCCTGAGAAGACAAATCAACTCCCAAAACCAAAGCTCTTCTCCTAAATTCCTGAGTAAAGCTTTGTACATTCTGTCCTTTATCTTGTCTAAAATTCTGCCATTCCATAGTTTCCTTTTGTTTATATGCCAATGGATAAAATTGTTTTTTAATTGCGATAATGAAATCATTCCAAGAAATAAAAAATTTACCATGCTTTTTCATTTCCTCCTGAGTCTTGGATTCCCACCATATAAGTGTTGTACTATCCAATCTTAACGTAGCAAGCTGAATTTTGGTTTCATCATTTTGAATTTTCTGTAGTCTACAATATACTTCAATTTGACGTATCCAATTATCTAACTTCTCAGCATTAACTTCTCCACTGTATACTGGCAATTCAAATTTTATATCAAGCTTTAATGAAGGAATTTGCGAAGGAGTTTTACCATGCCCCTTTGGAGAATTCGAAAGAGGTCTCGAACTGGTAGAAGAAGAAGAAGAAGATGATGATGGAGGAGAGGGTGGTGGAGAAGCACCATTCCCTCCATTTCCATATGGAGTTTTATCACCACTGCCTCCCTTATGCATTGAAGGGTTGGAGCCTTCACCTTGCGACAATATGTTCCTTTCCATCAAGATCTTCATCATCTCTCTCATCTCCATGATAGCCTTTCTGAGATCTTCATCTTCAGTAGGAACACGTTCATGACTTGCTGCATGAGCCATGCTTGGTGAATGTCTCCCTGAAACTTGCGGTGAATGAATATGGTTCCTCCTTGTCGGATGAGAACTTGGCTCCACAAGTTGACCTTCTCCTCTTGTGAGTTTCAACCTTGGGAGCATAAAAAACAAAACTTGCAAACAATCAAGTCTTCAAAAACCAATGCTCTGATACCAACTTGATCTAAAATTGAAGAAGACTTGAAATACTTGAAATTATTTGCAATGTAAATGTTATGTGTTTAAAGAAAAAGGATCAGTTTGCAACACATATATTAAGGGATTACTTATGCAAAATAAACATAGACAATAGCATAATCAATGAACATAAGAACATAAACACAACAATTTGATAAAGGAGTTCACCCCTCTCTTGGGCTACATCTCCTGGTCCAGCTTCCAATGGATCATTATTATTAATTGCTCAAAGTTCTCAAAAACATGTCTTACATTGCTCAAACTGACAAAACGACTACTCCAATGGCTTCAGAGCGTCCCAAAACCCTTGTCTGGGCTCTTTCGGCACCTCAATCAGTCGAAAAACGAAGAAGTTAGGCCTCCTGGAAGTCTTCCTTTTCAAGCTTGTTGTCTCTGCATCTACAAATTGCACCCCTGTTGTGTCAACATGGATCACACGCAATATAAGGCGTGAAAACCCATCACTGGGCGCAACCACGCCAACGGTGAAAATCGTAGGACGGTTAAGGGTGCGCCAGCCCCTAACTGCCTAGCACCTGGGCGTATGAGGGTCATGTGACCGCGTGCATTGGCAAAAAGTGGTTAACACCGTTACAACTATTTAACTGCCCCCACGCTCCATACATGGTCACATGTAATAACCCATACAACTGCGGGCTTTACACAATACAAAATATAAAGTTTCACGTGCCCATTCCACGGAGGATAGGGTCATATGGCATATGTTATATACAAAACAAAGAACCGCGGGCTGGTGCTAAGCCCCGGCCCGACCCCCCACCCAACGGTCATATAACTTGAACTTAAATATATATGAGTTTGTATATATAACAAGGCACAATTGATAGTCCGTTGGTTGAACGATCTTTGAGAAGGCATTGTGTGGAGGGAGGTCTGGGGTCGAACCCCATAGACTCCAATAGTTTTACATAACAACCATAAACCAATATAAAGGTGCCATGTGGCAACCCTTGACTGGGCCACGTGGCATCAAACCACCAACCATATGCGGACATGTGTTGAATCATCATTCGACCTCAACTACCAACCAAAATTTGCAATGTCATCAAATGCCACATCATCGTACGGTCTGTACAACCCTTCCAGGTCAGCCTATACAGACTATACGGACTCTACAGTCAACATCAATTTTTTTTACCTGTTTGACTTTATGAACATATCGCTATATCTCTCGCTCTCGACTTCTGTTTGAGACGAAACGAGTTGTGTTGGGTTCGCAACGACGAGGCCTACGCTCTCGTTCGGTTTGAAGCGATTCCAAGCACTTTGAATTTTTGAGCAAAAGTTGATCCCCTGATCAACAAACGACAAAAGAAACTCATCTATCCATAAATATACCTTACTATGTAGAGTAAATGATGATGGTATGAAGGTTGGGTCTATCCATGTGATGGGGCATAGTTGCACGATCATATTGGATGAGGGGTCAAGTGATAACCATCGGATTTTTCGCTCATAGGGTCCCCATTAATGGTCGTTTTAGATGTTTAACTCAGAGCTGAAAAGAACCCTTCTTTTCATATTAAGAGATGCAAAGTAAAGGGAAGTCCCTTCGTGACACGACCAACTGGAACCATTTAACTCTAACTTCTATCATTTCAGTTAATACATCGTTCAAATGAGACATCGTTCAATTGAGACATCGTTCAGTTAAGGCATAGTTAAATGAGTTGTTAGGGTTGAGTTTTGTTAACAAAACCTTTATGTCAATAGTAACTGGAAGATCATTACCCAACCAATAATCACAGGGATTTCGTTCGATGAATTTGGCCATGTAAAGTAATGTCAAATACCTTATGTTAAGCCAATAACATTTCACTAAGGTTGTATACTCCCGACCCCATTACATTATGCATGGTATATGAGTTTTATTTCGAAAGACAAATGATATTTGACCTTTCACGCAAGTATAGAAGGTTATGCTTACAAAAGAGTATAGGACCATAAGTCCTAAGTCTAATATAATATATAGATATATATGTAAGTATTTGAATAGCTTTGGGAATGAAGGGTGAATGTTAGAATGTGGAGATTTATTCATATAGGAACTTTGTTCAGTGTGAGTTAGGTTGGGCTAGAAATATTCATAAATGAGCATTCGTCATTTGATAATCAGAACATAAGAAATTTCACAAAGATTAACAATGGTGATAAATACTACCTTCTCTTAACTACGAGTCTGCTAAATGTAATTTGGAGATTAATCTTCCTCAATATTTGTTTTTTATTTGGGAAATTTGGGGTACATTACACCCCACTTCCTTTCTGGGCTTCAACAAAAGTCTAGACAGGAAGTCTCAGAGCCCTATAGTTGCAATTTATCACCTTTGGGAATTAATTCCCAATAGTTCTCTCACCTAGAAATATTTTCTCATGGTCCTGACAACCCGTCCCTTTAATCTCTCATGGGACTGACAACCCTCTTCTTCAGTCCAGCTCCTAAGCTAACCAGGTACGGGTACGGGTACTGGTATGGGTATCGGTATGGGTATAGGTATAGTGATAGTAACAGAAAGGTACAAAGGACAACTGAATGAGTGCATGAATGATGATGGAATGAATGAGAAAATGAACTAATTCCAAACTATATGTATGCATGTTCCCAACTTGATAGTTGTCATGTTGAGAGATACTTTGGCCCACTTGTCCCCATCCTTAGGAATTAGGATAAAATAATTATCCATACTTTATACTTTAAGGAATATTAATATAATATTATTTTTTGGCTTAATCTCCCTAGCTTAGCCCTTTTCCTTAACTTTTACCAGCCCCCCTTCCCTAACTAGTGGAGTTCAGTCCCCCATACTCTTTTATGGTGGTCGGTATACACACAACGATGTGTTATATTAATAATAAAACATATACAAAAATAGTCTCACTTGCCTTTATCATCTAGGCTCTCTAACCTAATTCAACACATAATCCTCCTAGCTTATAATAATTGGCTCACCAACTTATAAAACACAACATATACACAAAGGATCTCTTGCCTCAAAATCACACGCGCTTATATTTGTTGCATCCAGTATCTTGGAATGCGCACACTTCATCATTTTAGTGTGCAATACATCTGTGCACTATACCATGGAACGTCCATACAAAAATGATATCAAATGACTCGCATACTTAAGTACATTTTCATTTATATTTACAGTTGGGGTTCATCCTAGGGGTATTACATTACGAGACATAAAAGTGAAACTATACATAAATGTGACACTAAAATGAATAGTGAAGAAAGTGTGACACTTAGTATGAAACTAGGTAGTGTGGACATTTTGAGTGTAACACCCCCACAACAAATAATCCATGCAGTCCTTCTTGGGGAGAATAAATTTTGTGAGAATATGTGTCCCTAGATTGAAATAAACAATAAAACCATTGCAAGACACGATAAAGAAAAATGAAGAATCCAAATGGGGATCTAAACAAAAATAACCTTGTGATAAAATTAAAGAAGAAATAGTGCAAGCTCCTACACATTTAATCCCATATTTTAATCGAGATGTTATTGTCTATAATTTTGCATCTGACATTTCATTTGCAGTTATTCTAACATAGTAGAACCATAAAGGTGATGAATTCCTCGTTCCTTTTATGAGTTTTTGTTTGGAAGGAGAACAGTTAAACTACCCATAAGTGGACAAGCAAGCCTATGATGTATTCAAATTTGTAAAGCACTTCAGGACATTCTTGATCAAATAAAAGAAAAATTTTATTGTCCCTTATCCCACTGTCAGGAGTCTCTTGGTACAAAAGGAACTGGGAGAAAAAAGAGCTAATTGGATAACATCCTTGCAATAATATGACCTGGATATTAATCCTGACAAGATTTTCAAAGGTCAAGGATTATGTAAATTGGTTGTTGAATCAATGAGCGATGAAGTACAAGAAGATGCATTATATCAAGATCATTAACTTTTTGAAAAAGAAGTTTGCTACATCCATGTTAACTCTAACCAATGGTATTATGAAATGAAATATTATTTAACCCATGGGGCATCCCAATATTATTTATATCCCAATATGAATACAAAACTCAGACTCAAATCAACTCAGTACCGACTCATCCAAGGAATGTTATGCATAAAACATTATGATGGTGTTTTTATGAGATGTCTTGAGAAAAGGGGTGTTGAAAAGGTATTATGTGAGCTTCATGATGGAAAATATGTTGTAAATTATTGTCGAGACACTAACGCTCACAAAATCATTAGAGCTAGCTATTATTGTCCCACTTTGTTCAAAGATTCTCACACATATGCAAGGAAGTGTCAGGAATTCTAAAAGTCATTTGGAAGAAAAGATAACGTTGCATTCTCCCTGGAACCTGTAATTATTGAATGATCATTTCAACAATGGACTCTAGACATGATCAAGTAAATAAATCCCAACTCTTCCCAACTACATAAGTACATATTAACAACCACTAAATATTTCACCAGATGGAGTGAAGCAATTCCCCCGGAGACCATCAATGAAAATCAGGTGACATTGTTCTTTGAATATCATATTATCACTAGGTTTGAAATTCTTGAATTATTAATTTTTGACAGTTCCAAATACTTTTCTTCTCTAAAATTAACTGAAATTCACTAATAGAAACCTCATTAAAATCCTCAAGAAGACTTCCAATGATCATTAAAGTAATTGGCATATTTCCTTACAGAACACCCTTTGGGATGACAGGGTAACTCCCAATTCATTTATAGGTAATTCTCCTCACTGCCTAGTCTACGGACAAGAAGACAACTTTCCTACGCACACTTTCCTACCCTCATTACAATTTGATCAATCTGTTCAAGACAAGGCTTGCCCAATAATTCAAGAAAGATTAAATATGATACTAAAATTGGAGGAATAGAGGGGAAAATCCAAAATGAACTTAATACACCATCAAGAATAATAAAAACAATGGTTTGAAAATTCAACTATGGGCAACAAATATTTTTAGGAGGGATATCTCATTCTCAAATAGGATAAAGGTAATCAACTAAAAGGAAAACATATAAAATTTCAGAAGTTATGGCTAAGACCTTATTTCATTCACGAAAAAATAGGACTTGGAACTTTTAGACTTAAAACATTGGAGGGAGATGAGGAGGAGATCCCTTTCACTGGAAAAATTATCAAAAGATACTTCTCTTGATCACCTATGTTGATATAGATTTGTACATAGTAGAATTCCTAGTTTTCCATTTCCTTATTTTGAAAGTCTTTACTTCAGTAAACCTTCTTCTTTCTTTCATTGAGTATTTTCATTTGTTTGAACTTTACTTGTGTCTTTTTCAGTCTTGAATAACTTGTTGTTCACCATTCCAAACCAACATTGCTCTTTCATAATAGGGACCCAAGGATTTTTGATCAGGTGAACGCATTTTCATGTAAATTCCTTTTCATATTGAAGTAATCAAATTACCTTATGATCAATGTTTATATGGATGACTGATGGTTTTACCAAAAAGAGGAACTAGTTAACCTATGTCAAGAGAAATCTTTGAACCTATAAACTCATCAACTTTAGGCAGTTCACAAAAATTATCATCAATCATATGACCACTCTCATGGCATGCCTATTTTTTACTTAAATAAAGAAAGGTCCTTGATTCACGTGCATAATGCTAGTGATGCTCCTTTGAATATCCCTATATATAAATACATTTTTGGTCCATGTTAATAGATCCATGAAGATAAATAACCGACTTCTACGAGCATATCAAAGTAATGCTTGCATCACCCTACTTCCTATTCAAACTTATTGCAAAAGAAATACATAAATTACATATCTAAAAGGTGAATGGATAAAAGAAAAATATTCAGGAAGTTGAAAGCACTATTAATAGTGTGGGAAATAAAACTAAACTCTTCAAGTCTACGGAATCTTTCTAGCAACTGGGCCATGATTACATGATTCCAAGGAAACTTCGTCAGGGCTATCGACTCTCACTGGTAGTGAAGCAATGCCAAGAAAGAGAGATGAGGAAAACACTTCATTCTATAAATGATAAATAATCACTCATGTGTGGTGTCCATTCCCATGTAATCCATGTGGATGTGAACAAAGAAGAATAATACCCCATTAATTTTTGCAAGAATTATGCTAAAGATCATTTGAAACATGTCACTTTTCTTCCTTGCTCTCATCATAGATGATATGTGGTCCATAATCTATGCATTGTTAAAAGACTTATTTAAGATGAAATTGTACATTATTTTTTTTTAAGTCATTTTCTTTTAATATTAGAGATAACTAGTTATTCCTAGTAAGTTGCCATTTGTTGTGGCTTACCCCCACAACAACCCAGTTTTGGAGAAAATGTGTTCCCCCTGTTCTAATATTTTTTACAAGTCACTACATTTATACTTCATTGAAAAGGTGTTGACATAGAGACGTTATTATACTACTTATACAGTCTACAATCATGTTCTCTTTTGTAAATCCACTTGTCACAGTCAAATAATGGTCCCCTCTGCTACACCAATCAACTCTCCTACCTGATATTTCATTGCTTCATACACTTCATGTAGGCCCCCGAGACTTGTTTGAGTAACTTTCTTGATGAATCCAATGCATGCACTTTTTAGCTTAAGTGTGGTTGGAATTAGAGAGACTCTCATATTATGTAAATTCCGAGAGAAACCTTTATGATGGACACATCAAAAAGGGATCTATTGGAATAATCTTCATCGAAAAATATTCCCTCATGCAAAATTTGAGACTCTGATCCTCACACTCTGATAACCCGAGCATGCAAACTTCCCTTCATGTCCCATGTGGAATCCAATAGAGGAACAAAGGTAGAACTGGCATGTACTTATCACCACCAATCAAATGAAACTAATTTGACCATGAACTTATGATGTGGCATGTTAGTATTGTCCATATATTCGTTTTCGGATCCTTACACTGCTTACTTATCTTTATATATTTGAAATAAATCATGTCCCAGAGTATCAAAAGAATATTCCTTCAATACCATCTCCATCTAGGTTCCAATGTTCCCTTAACCCGGTGGGCTCCGAAACATAAATTTTGATGTTGTCACTCAAATCCTTTTATATCATTTACAGTCGGCACAAAAATATAGGAAAATGGAATATTCCCTCAATGCCCTTCCATTAGAGTATTCCTAAAACTTCATGTTAATAACCTCTAATGCAACGAATCCGATAGGTCCCAGATGTCCCAAAATTTCTCTCCTTCAACTTTGGCACATGAATCCAAGTGAGAGGGAATATACCTTTCATACCCTGTAGTCGGAGCATGAATTGACCCATAATTTTTCCCACTCCGACACCGCAACTCTAATAGTCATGTATACCTTGATTTGGGCGATATCCACCAATTAATCACATTAATCATAGATATTGTGGCAAGATTTTGAAATGGTCCTCATACACAAGTGTGTTATTATGCATTTAGGGGAGATTCAATACATATTAATTGGATATAAACCCTCATTTTACAATCTATCTTCCTCCATAATCTCATAAAACACTCTTCTACTTTGATTTTCTAAGTGATATTCTAAGACCATTTTTCCAACTCAATTATAGGTATTACATTTTCCTTTCAAATGGTTCATCTCTTCAGTGTGGTCGTGTCCCCCTCCCTAGATTAATTCATTTTTTAACTTGGTGATGAAGGACTAAGGAAACAACTTATCATGGAAAGCCAAAATACCAGGAAACCTAAAGGATTTGTCTATTTCTAGTAAGCCTACGCGCCTAAAATGTCTTCTCGCCAAGTAGTGGTCCTGGTGATGGACACCATCCATCACACTAGTGGATACCACAGTCCTCGATATGAAGGAACCTAAAGGATTTTCAACACTTTATATTTTAATCTAGATGACGAAAACATGGACGTATACTTGAACATCCAAAATAGCGGCATCCATTTGGTTTCTCTTCGACCAACACTTTTTCGCTACAATGAGTTAGCGCAGTGGTGTTTCAAACAGTTCGACCTGAATGTTGCAACTATCATGAGCAAGTAGGGGAAGTGAGTAAAATCCCTGATACACAAGGAAATTGTCCCAATATATCACTTATCCACTCCTACATGTCTCTCAATGAGCCCTTCTTAAAATGTTTCTCCCAGGGAAGCAAAGGGTTAACTAAGCTAATGAAATATTGGTGGGTAAACAAGGATGAGACACTTAAAAAGGGACAAAATATGGTCCCCACCCATAGAATCAAAGCACCTTATAATTTTTTTTTTCTATTCTGAGCCGACTATATGGTGAGGAGAAAAGCACACATTTTCAGATGGACTGGCTACTTCTATCCCATATTATCGTGAAAAATGGACAAGCATTCAATTCGGCTGACATCTTGTCTTTTAACTTATGTATCCACTAGAAAAAAAATCCAGGTATGAGAAAGCCTTGTTCTTATATGTAAGCCTACCTAATTGATGGCTTATATTCCTCAGTGCAATTTATTGACCTCAAATGGAACTGAGACCAGAACCAACCCACTATACATGTGTATTTTTCTGAGTTATGGAGTATAAATTGCAAAAGATACTTTTATGACATCTGTATCTTTTTCCTCACCCCTCTGCACACTGTAATTTCCGGGTTACCAAGACAGATAATTTCCTTTGAATATTTGATTGGGATGAAAGGGGTAGATGAATGGTACTTATGAAAATATTAATCATACAATAGGGTGTTTGGAACAAATGTATCCCCACAACTCCTGCCCTACTTTGTCCCAGATCCTTTATTAATGAGGAAACTTTCCTACCAGACCATGGGGACAAGGGTCACTTCATAACTTTTGAGTAGTAGAAAAAACATATGGCCTATGTTTCCAATCCACTTAGGGAATTACACCATTTCCAATAGCCCTCATGCAAGGAAGGAGGCATATTCCCTACAAGATGTGTTGTTATGTCTAGGAGAGCCTAAATTCCATGACAGACATGAGATTGAAGTATGCCATGTCAGATATATTGGTCTCACTCACTCTAACATCCATGCGGTTGATTTTGAAGAAGACATGTTTAAAGGAATAACTTCTTATGAATTGGTTCTACAAAAGTTTCCCAATGATGC
The DNA here is from genome assembly GCA_009831015.1 of Picea engelmannii. NCBI lineage: Eukaryota > Viridiplantae > Streptophyta > Pinopsida > Pinales > Pinaceae > Picea > Picea engelmannii. Next base: position 115,406 of record ML815750.1, read on the forward strand.
TACCAAACAAGAACTTGAAGACAAACAAGAGGAAATGAAGAGGGTAACAATTGATCAGTTTCATAGATTGCTCCAACAATAAAAAGATAATGGCAACATTAAAGAGAAAGAAAGGGCCAGGAAAGGAGAAACGTTATAACAAAGAGACTCCAAGATGAGGAGGAGTATCAAATAAGGAAAGACGAAGAGGAAAGAATAAAAAGAGAAAATGAACTCAAAGCAGAACATGCTTCCCTCCAAAAAAATAAAATTGAAGAAGCAGAAGCTAAGAGATTAATTGATGAGGCAGAGGCCAAATGAGAAGGTGATGAGGCCTAGACTCAAAGGAAGGAAGAAGAGATGTTTAAACAACAAAAAATGAGAAAATATTTGAGCACCCCATCAACACCCAATCTAGGCATTGTAAATGTTCCACCTCAAGAATTCACCCCCTCAATACTATTCGAGGGGATTTCTCTATCTCCTCACAAGATTTGAATTTTGAAGGAACTGTAGTGGCCATCAGAGACTATTATTATGATGATAGGATGAAGAGTATCGAGAATACATCGCAAAAAAGAAAGAGAGGGGAATCCACTAAAACTACATCATCTATAGGGATAATAGTGTAATTGAAGGCTCATCATGACCCAGAAGATAATCTTGTTTAGGCCACCTCTACTGTAAATGATTTCGTGGGGTTGAGTGTTGTTAAAATATTATGTAACTACAAAGAATATTCTTATCCCCTTTTGTGTATAAAGTAAAAGATAAAATATATATTATTGATTAGAACAATCCCCTTTTGTGGATTGATCATGTCGGTCATTGTAATTGACCAAATCCCCTTTTGCAGATTGGTCAAACCCTAATTGTAATATGAAAATTAAGAAGTCGGCCTCCAGGAAAATTAAAGTGGTTCTAACCACCCAAAAAGACAAGTCATCCCTGCCAGTGAAGAGACACCTCCTTTCATCTCTTTCCAGTTTGTATAAATAAAGGGATGTAGCCACTCATTTTTTCACTCACTTATCTCACTCATCTAGTACAAAAGTATTGAAGGAAGTTGCAGTTGCCAGAAGAAGGAAGAGAGAGAGGTGCATTGCTTCAGAGAGGATACTTTCTATTGTTTAGTTTATTGTCTTAGCTATTTTTTGGTCTAGCATCATGGTAGTTTGTCTCTCGTAGAAAGATATTTATTCTGGAGTTGTACTTGGTTATTGAATCTATATTAAAGAAGTTTTGTTGGGTTTTCTTCCACTTGAGGGTTTCCCAGGATAAATGTTGTGTATCTTGTGATTGTGTTTCTCTCAGTGATCCTATCTATGTTATGGTTTTCTAGTAAATTGAAAAGTAACCTAATAATAGCTGAAACTTTAACATGGTATGAGAAACAAGTTGAAGAGAGCATCTTTAATAGGATAACGAAAAACATCACTCTTGTCGTATAAGAAAATTAGGGATTTTTATTTTAGAGGAATTTCATCCCAAAGATCATCTAGAAAAGTGCATCCTAGCCTAAGGAACTCATTGTTACCTATGAAACATCTTTTCAGTGGATAAAACTCTTGGGAAGTGAAACCCTAGTTTTTATGAGTACCAGAAGTACCAGAAAACTAGAAGTACTAGAAATCCATAAGTACCAGAAAACTAGAACCACTAGTCTAGAAATCCAGTGGTCAAGTTTGAAGGGAAAAATTTTGGATTTTATGAAATATAACCACACTAGGCTACTCCTCTCAGCCGAGCACGCCTCTTGGTAAGTTCAAAATTCAATTCTGAGCATTTTCATTTTTTGGTCATTTTCCTAGCTCTAGGTAAAAGATGTTTGCAAGCACTAAACTTGTTGACGAGCTAGAAGGTGTGGAAAACTTTCATTCCTGGAATTATAGGATTTCACTCATTCTTAAAGAGAATGACCTAGCAATATTCATTAAAGAGAATGTACCAGAACCTGCCGATACTACAATTGTCAAAAGTTGGGACACTTTTCCTATGACTATCCTCAAAGAAAAGGGAAAATAAAGCATCAAGCACATGTGGCAGAGGAAGAGGAATCTCCTCCCTCAAAGAAAGCTTTAGTATAAATAGAGAAATATGTACTTTATGTTGAAGATAGTTGATCTGAAGAAAGATGGAAAATGGTGGAGTGTGTGGAGCCTCCCCACACAAAAGCAAAAGATAAGTATCCATGTTTAGTATCATTTTTACTTTAATACTTTATCATTACAAGTTATATTTTTGTGAGAATGTTAATTAACCTCATTTTATTCCAGTGTCTATGCAGACTTATCAAAGAAGAGGATAAAGAAAGAGATAAAATATTTATTTCAGGTATGATCACTCATGAGAGTGACAAAGGTATGTGTTTAGCTATGATAGTAAGGGAAAATTTGGTAATTTCATAGTTAGAGTGAAAAACAATTCAAAATTCTTATTCATGATTAGGGTTTAAGATGTGTACATGGTTGAACATGTTTTTCTTAAGAAAATATGTGTACTACTCTGATAGAAATCATGGTATAGTTTTATTTGATTATTGCTTATTGTTACTGGTTGATTGGCTAAGTGACATATCCCAGAAATAATATTGTAAGTAACTTTACAGGTCTCATAAGAAAGAAATTATTCCTTGAATTGTAGAAGTTAGAGAGCATGAGAAGGACTTATGATATGATGACAGTCAGTAAAGACCAGACAATATCCAATATTTATATAGGAGCAGGAGGCTCCTAAAGATGAAGAATAGAAATGTTCAAGATGAAGAGAAAGATGGATACTCAAATATAGTTGATCAAATGCAGGTAGATACAGGTTGTTCTAGTATCGTTCTTATATATGTAGAGGGAGTAGGTTGATCCAGTATGAAGTCAGAAAGAAAGAAATGTTTGAACTCAATAAAGCACCCAAGATATTCCAGAAGAGAACTACGGGGATTATGATTGAAGCTCTTAGTTTGGTGCAAGAGGGAGTTATGTCTCCGAGTTTGAAATGGAGGATCGTGATTTGGTGCAGTTAGGAAAGAATATGGATGGTGCCCATATATTTTTATCAAGATGAAAGTTATCTAGTAGATGGATGGTTCCCAGCAGATGGGTAGCATGGTATTATACCATGGGAAGATTTTTGACCACAAGAGATTTTTTTTATCCCATAGATAGACCTTCGTAGAGAAGGAATGAGCAATCCCACAAGTAAACCTTCATAGAGGATGAAAAGAGAATAGACCTCCGTAGAGAAGGAAGAGACCTTCGTAGAGAAAGGGAGTGAGAAATTTGCCAAGGTTAGCCTCTGTCCAAGTGTTGAGTTTTGCATACTCTAGGGACATGCTAGAATACCCTCGTAGAGAGGAGTATGGATGTTTCTCCAAGGGGAAATGGGAATATACTCTCGTCTAGCCAAGGATTGAGTAGCCTAGAACACAAACCTTGACCATTTGGAATGGTTACCATGCTCTTGAGGTTTGTGTCGTGATCCTATGTAGATCATGGAAAGGGAGTCTAGTCTTTCCCATGCAAGCATCTTATCTTCTCTAGTTCTTATGGGATGAATAGGAGTGAAGATATGGTAGTAGTCCTCCCAAGTGGATGGGTAAGATAGATGACTACAAGAGAAGGGAGAACATAAAAGGAATGGAAAAACGCATAGAATATCTTTTGTGTGAAGATAATATATCTTATGTGTGAAGATAAGAAAGAGTATCTTCTGCATGAAGATTAAATAAAGAAAGAGTATCTTTTGCGTGAAGATAAAGAGAAAAAAAATTCTTTAATATGGATTCATGGAAAAGGAGTCAGTGATCATGATGCGAGATGACCATGTGGATTATATTGATGCATCCTGTTATCCATTTGATTTTGTTACCGAGTTGATGATGTTGCCCAATTAATGATGTTATCCATTTGATGTTGTTGTCCAATTGATGATAATTATCCAGTTGATGATATTGCCCAGATGATATTGTTCAGTTGATGATGACATCCAGTGACATGTCAAAGTATAAATAATATAATTCTTGTTAAGAGGGAGTGTTAAAATATTGTGTAACTGCAAAGAATATTCTTATCCCCTTTTTTTGATAAAGTAAACGATAATATATATATATATTATTTATTATATCAATCCCCTTTTGTGGATTGATCATGTCAGGCATTGTAATTAACCAAATGCCCTTTTTCGGATTGGTAAAACCCTAATTGTAATATGAAAATTAAGAATTCGCCCCCCAGGAAAATTAAAGTTGTTCTAACCACCCAGAAAGACAAGTTGGTCGTACCAGTGAAGAGACACCTCCTTTCATCACTTTCCATTTTGTATAAATAAAGGAAGCCATCCACTCATTTGTTCACTCACTTAGCTCACTCATCTAGTGCAAAAGTATTGAAGGAAGTTACAGTTGCCCGAAGAAGGAAGAGAGAAAGGCACATTTCTTGGGAGAGGATATTCTTTAGTGTTTGGTTTATTGTCTTGGATATTTTCTGGTCTAGCATCATGGTAGTTTGTCTCTCGTAGAGAGAGAGTTATTATGGATATGTACTTGGTTATTGAATCTATATTAAAGAAGTCTTGTTGGGATTTCTTCCCCTTGAGGGTTTCCCAAGATAAATGTTGTGTATCTTGTGATTGTGTTTCTCTCACTGATCCTATCTATGCTTTGGTTATCTAGTAGATTGAAAAGTAACCTAATAATATTAGAAACTTTAGCAAGTGCCTCCTTTGTTCTTGAAGTAACCAGTTCCTTAAGCATGGAAAATACTAGGATCAAAGAGTTCGAAACCAAATTGCAAAATGTAAAATAAAATCTCACTTCAGAGCTCGAGAAAACCATGAAAGTGGTTGATGACCTCAAATCATAACAACTAAACAAAGCTCTGGAAATGTAAAGATATGAGATGAATATTGAGATTGAGAGAAGGATGAAGACCCAATAGGACACCCATGATAGAGAATTGGAACTGGATAGGAAAAAGCTCAAAATGACCATCGTAGAGAACTTGAAATCAACGCTCACTGTGGAGATGATCAAGATGCAAGCATTAGATATAAATGGGAATCTTGCAGTAGAGAATAAAGAATCCCTCAATCTGCCTAGTAACATACAGGTGGCTCAAGATGATCAACTAAGGCTATAATATAGGTTAATAGAAATTCAAGGACAATATCAAGAATCAAATGGGGCCCTTGAAAAAATTATTAATTGGAAATAAATGCATAGATCATCCCCTACTACAATACTAGTGTATTCTATTGAAGAAAGACTCAGATATCATAATTAATTTGACACTTGGAAACCCTTCTTGAGGAATGTAAAAGATACCCAAAAATCAACAACTAACGCCTCCATGGAGCTATGGAATAACTCAAATGATCTCATGAAGGGATGTAGAATGCATCCAATTCTCCCCATCAATGAAGAAACACCTGCAACTGCAAGGATCGCTGAGGTAAGAGAGCACAAGAAAATCAACTAGATAAGTATTCAAAGTTTAACCTAGGTCAGAAGAAAATATTTGGAAGAACACCGATTAATACCTACCAAAGTCATCAGCACCATCCAACACTTTGTAAAAGACACAATGAAGGATTTACAACAAGAAGTGTCCGCTAAAGTTTGCAATGGGGAATTAATCATTGAAAATTTACAATCATTCAATATTGAGGACACAATGAAATATCATTCCCTATGGGAGGAATATCAAGACCGGGTGCACGGTAGAGCATTTCATTATGATGATTTTTTTGTAACTATCCCAAATGCCTTGTTTATGTGCTTTTGTAAGATTCCTTTCAAAGTAGGCATACGAAGATGTTAAATTATGAGATTGATTTCTTATGCGGATTAATTATTTTATTTTCTTCAATACTTTGATTCCATCTTAATATACTTCAACTATTCCAAATCATAATCGAATAACAATAATTATGTAGATAAGTAAACATGCATATCAACAACACATATACCCTGCATAAACCATGTATAGGGAGAAAAACCCCAACAATAAATATTCCTTTATTGCATTAATAATGTAATATCTCTTACAAATATCCACCATGAATGTTCTTCTCTCAAGGAGCTTTCCAAGATGACTCTCATCTGACAAAGACTTACAAGACCTTGTTGGAATACACATTTGATCTGCTGCCTCTTTATCATTGATGTGCTCCTCTATTGCTTCATCCTCAACCTGCATATGAAAAATGTGTTTCAAAACTGTGTTGAAGAGAGGGTTTGAACTTTTCTTATATAGGCTAAAGAGGGGAAGAGGGGAAAATCAAAATAGTAACTTGATTGCATGCATTAAACATAACTCAGCTTCATGCTTTAGTCTGAACTTAGAACTATACTTGAGATTGGTTACAACTCAACTTTACACTTTAGTTCGAACTTAGAACTAGACTTGAGATTGGTTACAACTCAACATTGCACATTAGTTCAAACTTAGAACTAGACTTGAGACTGACATGCTTTAGTTTGAACTTAGAAATAGACTGAAGACTTTAGTTGCAACTCAACATTACACTTTAGTTCTAAAGTAGAGCTAGACTCAAGACTTTAGTTGCAACTCAACATTACACTTTAGTTCTAAAATAGAACTAGACTCAAGACTTTAGTTGCAACTCAACATTACACTTTAGTTCTAACATAGAACTA
>ML815751.1:10225-42360 GCA_009831015.1 Picea engelmannii
TTGAAGTTTTTCCAAAAGAGAAGAAGCCTCATCCATGCGAGGACAAAGGTGAGAGTAATGATTACCTTTACATAACATGCAAGGGAACTTGACAATTTTCTTCTTCTTACCAACCTGAACATCACTAGTTGATGGGGTATCATTGACATGACCGAAAGCGGCCGATGACATGGAGGACCACATTTCTAAGACCTGAGTAAGACCAGGGTAATCCCTCAGAAAGTGGTCACCCTTACAAAGACTGCAAGGGAATTTTGGTTTTGGATTCTTCATTTTAATCTTGTTGACCTCATCAACACTTCCAGTACTATTAATAGTAACTGGTTGCTTAGAGCCAACATCTGATGTTGTTGGGGTCTTGGTCCTTTTCAGGTTCTTCTTCTTCTTCTCTTTCCATTTCTTCTTCTTCTGATCAACCTGGCTACTTGCTTTAGAGCTTTCACTAGGAGAATAAGGAGAAATGGAAGGAGACTTAATGGGTGAAGAAGGTGAAAATTTGACGTGAGGTTGATGTGTGGGTAGTGTATTGACATCAAAAGTATTAGGTGCAACTGAAACATTGGGAGGATTCAGGATCACTAGAGTGGGGAACAACCAAACTGGTAATCCAATAGTGAGTCCTGAAAGACTCAGTGTGGCAACATATGGGGGACCAAAGTTTCCAAATGAAGGAAAAGTATAGGGTTCCCCAGGAGAAGGGGTTCCTCCATTGGTACTCCCAGAATTCAATGCCATTAACACTGACTCGACCTAAGGTCCACTAAGTAAAAAAAACAACACACACTACGAATCTAAGAAGCAATCAATCAAACAAACCTTCCTACGATGAAACCACTAGTTGGTGATGAAATCCAACATCACAAGATCAAAATAGGAAGGGGCGGGGATAGAATGGGTGGATCGGTTATGTTGGTGACCTGCTTAATGGACTTATGCCTTGGTGCAAGCTTCCACGCAATAATTGTGGATTTACCCTCCAAGGAGCCTGAGTGAGTTTGACCAACGTCTGTTCCAGGTATAGTGATACTTCCCTTCACCGTCACCTTATGTGAGACCCTAAATATTGTGGCTACTAAGGTCACCAACTCATAGTCAGCCCCTAGGCAGGTACTGTCGACAGTCCAATCGTAACGTATGGGAAGGATAACAAGTCCGAAATCAACTTGAAAGGCTTCCACGTAGTAATTGTGGATTTACCTTCCAGTGACCCCCAATATATGATCCGACCACTACAAACAGTTGAACCACGGAGGGATAATCTCCGTAACTCACCCGAATGCGACCTCGTGTGTAACCCCTGTGTGAGAGGTGGATCCCAGGCAGAATAATATGACAATTTGATTTTACTCTCCCTACCGCAAGATACTAATTTTGTTTGATAGCTTTGGAAAGTTATCCTTTCAACATATTCCAAAGCCCTACACCTTAAACTAATGTAGGTTTGCTAACAAAGATGTAAAAAGTCTGATAAATTTTAGTTAAGTGTTGATTTTAATGGTTGTTGTTTACTTAGAGGGTGTACAAAAGTGAAATTGATGGAATGATGACTCAATTCCCAAAAATATGCACGAAATATGATAAGCAATTGTTTCTTTTCAATGAATACCTATTTAAGGGAAAGAGGAAGAGTCATTTTCACTATCAAACACTTGATAAGGAATGCCCTCAATCAATTTTGTTCTCAATCAAATCCAATATGATGCTACAACATTTTAGATATGAAAACTAATGTGAAAACTAATCATTAAGATGTACTTTTGTCATTTCCATGCGAATGATAATCAATTCAATGCAAAATTTCTCTTTCCAACTACCCTTTCAGATCAAGGAGATTCATACAAGAATATGCAGATTTCGCACAAGCAACACACACTTTTGCAATCAAACAAGAGAAAGAAAACCAAAAACACAAAATGAAGGAGAAAAATATTGGATTAGATGACCTCAAAGAACCAAATGAGAAGAGTTACAGACTTCTAATGTCCTTCACTGGAGTTCCCGCTCAGTTGGATAGGGGAGAAGAAAGAAAAGGATTGATTTCAAGCTCTCAACAAAAAAAACTCAAAAAGAATGAAGAAGGGCATAAAATCTGAGAAAAATATGTTTACTTCTCAATATGAAGCATGTCAAAGGTCAAAGGAAGAATGATTGAATCACAAAACAACTCAGCAAGTCAAAAAATAGGGTTTTGACCTCCAAAAATTGCAATTTTTGAAAAGATTTTGTGCAAAATAGGGTTGGCGCTCTGGTATAAGGGCCACCAGAGTGTTATAAATCTCTTTCCAGCAGATTAAGGGAGTGTTGGTGCTCTTCTAACAAGGTAGGGGAGCGCTGGGGTCCTAAAGCTCACAAAAAGTCCAAAAAAACAAAAAATTCAATGGAATTTTGACAATCATGTTGAGTGTGATGGGGTAAAGAGTCAATCAGCAAATGAAATTAGATATGAAGGGGTGAACAAGGCCTAAGAAAACAAAATTTAAGACAAGGTATATGAGGAAAGAAAAAACTAAGAAAGTTCTGATTCGCTCCCCAGTGGAGTCGCCAGTTTCTGTTGTAGGAAAATCTCCCTACGGACAAGTAGATCTTCTCAAAGAGCTAGACTCTTAACTCTAAGACAGAAAGTTCTTAACGTGGACACTGACTTCCTTTCAGATCTATAAAAAATAATACATGATGAGGAAGGAGAACAAAAGTACCTTTTATCGACGTTTGTCCCTGCACGCTCCAAGTCAATCTCCAAGCTTTCGCTCCTCGATGAGTCCTGTAGACAAACAAAGTACGACTACTTTCTACTCTATAAATATTAGTCTGAAATAGGTCTATCTACTAAAGAGAGAAATTCATGTGAGATTAAACATGAATTAGAAATAAACAAGCCAAGCAAATTATATTAATGAGGGCAAAACATTGCTTACAACCATGGATTGATTGCAGCAGCTTCGTCAAGTCCTCTTTGTCTACCCCTTGCTCAAAATATCCACGATCCGAATGATGATAGCTTCACTGATTTCTCCCTATGAGATCATAGATCTCTTTCTTCCAAATTATCTTCATTCCATCACCACTTATGAGATCATAAGTTTGGTGTGATTCTCCCTTTCCAATCCCCTTTCACCATGAGAAATCTTACTTATATAGCCTTAGAGAGGCTTTAACCACTTGAGATATCCTTGGGGAAGGTGAGTATTTTCCTCCTTCAGTTGAGGATCTACCCTAAGATCATGGCTGGACTATGGATTCGAATCCAAATTCCTTCCAAGAATGAAAGGATCCTTCCCCCATTCATCTCAACAACTTAACTACTGCCCAGAATAGGTAGCGCTCCCTCAAAAGGGACATCAGAGCATTGTAGCACTCCCTAGTAGGCTTTAGGGGGGAGCCAGTGCTTTCAAAATCTATAGTGCTCCCTCAAAAGGGCCAGGGGAGCTTTATAATGCTCCCAGACAGTGTAAGGGGGAGCGTTGACGCTCCCATAAGAGGTATAGGGGAGCTCTCTCCTCCAAAAGCTAGTTTTTTTAGTGTTTTAAGATGGAAAAAGGTTTGCAATCCTGCTGACTCATTTCTCCTCTTCAAAATCAAATGTTTGAGGTGTTTCAAGTGTCCTTCTCATGTCATTATAGGCATGACATAGGCATCATGGCAACATGCTTTCTTTGACACTTGCGACACTTGTGAGCAACATGTGACACTTGCGACCTTGTGAGCAAAATGCAACACTTGCGACCTTTGTAATGATGACACTTGCGACACTATCAAAGTGAGTATTTTTTATGTGTAACACCCATCATATAAGAATCATCGTAAAAGTTTCCCTAATGCCCAAAGACAAGGATGAAGTAAGGATATCCATCCCCAAGACAACCAGTCCAATCCATAAGAAAAAAGGGTAATGGGAAGTCGAAGAAGGACACTAAAAAGTGGTGTGAGTTCCACAAAATATCTTGGAATAACACAGATGAATGTCACTCCAAACAATCATTGTTGGGTGAGAAAAAATCCTCAGATTCAGATGATGACTCAGTCTCTAATTTGGAATTGAATAAGGGAAAACAGATCATTGACGAAGAATCCAATGTCAACATGGATACCAAAAAGGTCCATTTGTTGATTTTCCTGGAATTAACCCTTGGTATGCGTTGATACCATGTTTTTATTTTACCACTCTACTCAAAACCTAATAGTTAGCTCAAAATTAAATCACTTTATCTACTAAAACCCCAACTGAGTAATCAATTAAACATGCAACAAAAGAACAAATAAGGAAAGAAAAATATGCACACCTGAGCACCAATATTTTCGAGTAAACTACCCTTGGAAAAAACTAGGAGGTAAAACCAACACTGATATTCTTTTATTAAGGTCAGTTCATGGTTCTTGTAATAGGGAAAATGGTCCACTGGGAAATAAAACTACAAACAAACCTGACATAGTCTACTCTATCATACGATCCCTGAACAACTCATTTTTCAAGGTGCACATGATTCCTCTTCTTGTGACCTACATATGTATGTGACTATCTACAATATGACCCATGTGCATGTACAAAAAACCCATACAAACACTTTTGTATGATGCACCCGTTCCCCGTGTCTTCAATTATCTAAAACCCACATCTCGTTTCCTTAGTTGTCTCTCCTCCTTGGCATATATGACCTCTATATGGAAGTCTCTCTCCACCTATAAAATATCTTGAATCAAAATACTTCGTGATCCAACCATATTTGCATAAACACTTGGATGAAATATATTCACCTAGCCTATGAGATCTCCTCACTCCCATGTAAGAAAAGCCCTTCTTTGCTTATACACTTCTCACACTAGCAAAACTACTTCTTTGTTAGGTCTAGCCTTGATCTCTCTGTTGATGGGTCGGAATGACCCGCTCAATCAAATGAGGGAAAATGCTCAATGGCAGGTCCCAATCAGACCTGCTCTCATTTTGGGTAGTGTTTCCTGTAAGTTTATGGGCCTCACTACCACTCATAATTAAAAGAATAAAAATGGGAAAGACATTGAACTTCCCCCCAAAGAGTTATAACTAAGTCTAAGACTAATATAAATAAAGAAAAATAATCTAATCTAACTACTTCTAACCTATCTCGATAGAATAACTAGAAGAATTGGTACAATAGGAGATAAAACCATCAAAACAAAAAATAGTTCAGATATTCCAATGATAAATGAAAACAACAATGCTACAGATGAATAAAAAAATAGTTTCAAAATGAATTTATAACATCATTTATGTACCCATGAAGAAATAAATGACAACATGAGTAAACATAACAAAGTGAAGAAACAATTCATACAATAGAATCTTATCTACTCAAACAAAAGATAAACACATCAAGAATAGTCTCAACTATATCCATCAAAGCCAAAAATTTCCGAAACTCCCCATTCTCTTTATTACTCAAAGATAATAGTACCATAGTTTGTTAAAAAGAAAAAGAGTACCATTTCTCTACTCTTAGTTCTCGTTTATAATACAAGAGAGATATTTTTTAGTTCCCATGGCTATTCATTTCATTTTCCACCAATTTATTTTTACATTTCAAAAATCCTAGATGTGGGAGTTACAAATGGAATATGAAGAGACCTGATCCAATTGGATATTGGTGGCCACCCAGCTATTCCAACTATCTCTTTTTTACAGTTTTAGTTCAACACATTCTTCTATAATTCTTTGTAATTATGGGTTCTACACTTTCGGGGTTGTCTCAAGCCCTAGATAAATTCTAAGTAGAGACTGGTTGCCGCCCACCTAATCCAACTGGCTTATTTTGGAAGTTTTCATGTTAGTACATCTTTTTGTATTTCCAGGGTTGTTTTGGGACCCTAAAGAGTTTTTTTTTTTCTTTCAACATTCAAACTGTAGACAAAGTTAGGTTTTTTTGGAATAATATGTATTTCTCAAAAATACCTTTCCAACAGGCTATCACACGCCTAAAATGGATGTCGTATGCAAAAGTTACGGCCCCAAGAAGTTGAGGTACCAACTTACCCATTGAGGCCCACATAACGTTTAGTGTTTCATCTCCTAGGGTTAGGTTTTTGGATGTCTAGGGTTTTGGAATTCATGAGTAATGTTAAAAAGGCCTATGGAGCCTCATTGTAATCATTCTTCTAAGACAGTTGCGCATAGCAGCCACATCTCTTCTGAGAGATAGCTACCACCATTCGAGCAAGTTGCTTTCAGTTCTGTAGTTTTACAGTTTCAACTTGTTTTACTTATTCAATAGAAGTTATTGTTCACTGGATATCTATTGTTGTTAAATGTATCTATGTGTTATTTTATTCAGTCCATTATTAATTTTGTTCCTCTCATAAATCTGGATCACTGGTATCAAAGCAATTTTCTCTCCATTCACGTCCCCGACAAGATCTAGGTATAAGAAGTTGGGACTCAAACCAGCCAAGCCTTTGCAAGATCGGTTTCACTAATCCTGACCAAAAATCATGGGGGACGAGAAAAAATATGATGGAGTAGGATATCCTTTTCAATTGTTGGTGGAGGAATCCCTTGCATGACAAAGGAATGAAATGATGGAAAACTTTGCACAGATCCTTTGGCGGTTTCCCACAGGAGATGCATCTTCATCAAGCGGCCATACAAGCCCCTTCAAGGTACAAGTAAAATTTGATATTCCATTATTTGAAGAACTGATAGATGTGGATGTTGCAGATAAATGGTTGAATCTTCTCAAAGGGTATTTTTCGGTCTACAATTTTTCCTATAGGGAAAATATTACTTTTTCACTCCTCAAGGCTATCCCCCATGTTAAGGACTGGTGGAATACTTACTCTAAGAAAAAGGGCCATAGAGGAATCTACAATATTGGCAGTTTCCCCCACATGGGATTTCTTTAGAGATTCCATTAAATAATAATACTAGCATGTTGGAAGCTACGGGGACCAATACACAAGATGGACCACCCTACATCAGTAAAGGGACCAAACAATACTATATTTCACCAATATTTTCCATACCATGCTAACCAAATTGGGTATGAAAGACTCTGAATGAAATATGGTGCTCAAATATCACAACTTCCTACATAGATACATCCAACATAAATGGATTTTCTAGACACCGAATCATTGGGTACGACTTATAGATATGTTGTCAAGATCGAGAATAAATTTTAGTGGAAGAGGAGAGATTTTGGATCTACAAAATCCTCAAAGCTTAAGCATGGAAATGGTGGTCCCAATCCACAAAACAAGGGAAAGAGGAAATATGGTCACTCTCAAGAAAACTATTCCAAGACACAACACAAGAAGGGTAACGAGAATTCGAAGAAGGACACAGGAAAGTGGTGTCAATACCATAAAATCCCTTGGAACAACATTAAAGAATGTCACTCCAATAAGTCATTGGTGGAAAAGATGAAAGATTCTGAGTCAGAGGAATATTCTAACTCCAAATTAAATCCATGAGGGAAGTATATTATCAATTTCAAACCCAACACCACTTTCTCTACCACCAAAGTTCATCCAAGTGAACTAGAAGAACCAGAGGAAAGGGAACACCTCATTCACTCACAGATGTGGGTAAAGGGGGCTCCACTTCATTTCATTTTCGATAGAGACAGTCATAAGAACCTGATCTCAACATAGGTCATCAAGCGGTTGGAACTACCGATGAAACTACACATGTATCCCTACACCATTGGCTAGCTTTGCCAAGGAAGAGATCTCAGTGTCAACCAACAGTTTCATCTTCCCTACAACATAAAGCCCTTGAAAGATAAGGTATTGTGTGATATTTCTCCCCTTGAAGTTTGTGATGTTCTTTTAGGAAAACCATATTTTTTGAAGCGACATGATGTGTATGAGTCTATACCCTTCAATGTTATTATTACTTTAGGTAGACAATTGTATAGGATACCAGAGGTAGTGCCACCTATCGTTGTTTCTTTAATCGCTGCTAAGAAATGCAGTAAGGTCATTTCACAGACTGGTAATTTCATCTTCTTTATGATCTATGCTCATAGTAAACAAAAGGACTCCATCACATCTATGACCTCTACAGAGAGCCTCTCTTTGTAGTAGAATAAAGTGGACAAAATCATGGAAGTGTATAGAGAAATATTCTCCTCACCCATTAGGGTATTGATGAACTACCAAGTCAAGCATCCAATTTATATAAACCTCGGTGCATATATTCCTAATGGACCATTTTATCATTGCTTGCTGATGGAAAATGATGAAATCAAGAGTCATATCCAAGAGCTTATTCAAAAGGGGCACATCAGACCCAAACCATCCACTTGCAGAAGCTCATTTGTACTGGTACAGAGTAAAGATGGGACTTGGTGGCTCTGCCTTGATTATAGAGAATTAAACAAAATCATAGTCAAGAATTAGTACCCAATTCCATGAATTGATGATGTTCTTGACCAACTCAAGGGGGCCAAGTTCTTCATAAATATTGACCTAAAGTCTGGTTACGACCAGGTTCCCATCGAACTGACTAATGTATGGAAGACAAATTTCAAATGTAAAGAAGGTCTCTTTGAATGGTTGGTCATGCCCTTTGGCCTAAAAAATGCATCAACAACTTTCATGAGGTTGATGAATAATTTATTGAGACCATTCACCAACTCTTTTGTGTTGTTATATCTGGATGACATCCTCATCTTCAGTAGAACTTGGGAGGGGTAAATGCAACATATTCATCAGGTTTTGAGCACTTTGCAACAACACAAGCTATATGACAACCTGGAAAAATTATCCTTTGGCATCAGCATGCTCCAATAATTGGGATAAATTGTTGATGAACATGGGGTACATGTGGATCCAACTAAGATCCAAGTCATTTGTGACTAGTCAGCCTCGACCACACTCACCGAGATTTGGAGCTTCTTGGGACTTGCCCACTTCTACCGACGATTTGTGTTGGGATTTTCCCATATTGCATGGCCCTCATCCAAGTGACCAAGGGTGGTGGCAAGGAAAATTTCATGTGGGGGAATGAAAAACAACGAGCATTTGATGATTTGAAGCATCGTTTATGCTCAGCTCTAGTACTCTCCTTACTTGATCTGCAAAAATTGTTCAAGATTGAGACTGATGCATTTGACTATCTTGTAAGCAAATTTCTCACTTAGCACAATCATCTAGTAGCATACCGTAGCGAGAAACTCTAAGATACTATCTGTAAATACCCCACCTATGACAAGGAAATGTATTCCATTGTTTATGTTGGAAGATTGGTTGTTTTCACTGATATCAACCCTAGACATGGGTTTTGGACCGCAAGATTGATGAAGGTATTTGGACATGAAGGAAAATGCACATGCATATACAACACCCATGGATGGATAGTATACATCATGTTGTTTTCGTTGGTATGTGGCACGTCACGTGGATCCTCATGGTTGAGGAGAAATGAATTTTTGAAGATGACAAAGTGAATTGAAGAAAGAAGTACAAGTAGGCCCTGAAGACAATTAAAGAAAAGAATTACAAAATAAGAAAGTGTCAAGTCAGCCCTAAAGTTAAAAGGAAGTGACATAAATGGTATAAATAAACATCATTATACATTCATTTGATACAAGTCAAATTTCAAAGGAAATAAGAAGAGAAAAAGGTTGGATTTCAAGGGAGGATGAAGTCTTTTGGTGATGTGTTCTAAGGTATGTTATTTTCAGGTCATCTTACCATTTTTGCTATAAATTATTTTCTAGAACAATTCAGATGGTGAAATTACTATGGTATTGAGAATACATATCAAGGTACCTCTGGTAAAAATTTCAGCTCTTGATTCGCTATAACTATGGAGATACACTCTGTGGAAGATAGGGTTTGTGACCAGTCCTGAAGCTAGTCAATAAATAGGTGTTCCGGGTAAAATGGCCATAACTTCTTCATAGAGAATCCAAATGAAGTGGGACAAATTTCATTGGAAATAATATGAACTATAGTTTCTTGTGTGCAAGTTTTAGAATCGTATGTTAATTATTGAGCGCAGGGCATTCTATGCAAGCTCACTCTCCTGAATAGACCATAATTGAATAAAGTCTACCATTCTTTCTATAACCTCCCTTTGGGGAGGATTCAAGGAGTGAAAATTGGAGTTTCAAAGAATACATTGATTAATATTATCTACAGGATCAAAGTACTCCAAGAATTTAAGAATTGTAGAAATTGAAGAAGTCTCAGGAAGCATTATCAGGTTCTATGTGATGATTGGTTGATGGTGATGATTTAATGTAAAGTTTTATTATCTCTCATATATTCTTGGGTGGAAGGAAGGGAAAAGTATGGAGAGTTCAAATCTCTCTTGATATTGGAGGATTGTATCTTCCTCTTGGATTTGTATCCCTCCCTTTACATTTGGAAGCTATAGCTACCTTTGGAAGTCATTACTTCCCTTGAACAATAACTATTGATTATTTCTCATATATTGTGCATGGTGTATTGTGGTGTATTGGTGTAACTCTTATACTATTGTTCATTTCTCACTGGATATAGTTGAATGGTTTAAGTATAAGTTTAAAAATGTTTTTAATTTTACTTGATACTGATTCACCCCCATCTCAGTATCAACAATTGGTATTAGAGCAGGTTGCCTTCAGAACAATTTAACCACTGGAAGGAAAATCTTGAGCAGAGATGGATGACCATGAGCACATTTCAAATGGGATTCAAAAATTTGATGGAAGAAATTATGCATAATGGAGTGATAGAGTGAAAACTTACCTAACGTATTTGGGATTATACATTTGGTACTCAGTTGTAAATGGTTATGTAATCCCAAATAATGCTCCAACCGATCCAAATGAGAAGAAAATTATGAGTTTTAATTCAAAATATAGACATGTTATTTTAGCAGCATTAGCACCAACTATTGCTAGAAAAGTGATGGGATGCAACACTGCTAAAGAGGTATGGGACAAACTCAATAATATCTACAAAAGTGATCCAAAAGTTAAGTAGGTCAAGCTTCAACGACATAGAGCAGAATTTGAAATTTTGAAGATGAATGAAAAGGAAGATTTTGCAACCTATCTTCTTAGATTTGATGAAGTTGTTAATGCTATCAGAGGATTAGGTGAAGAGCTCGATGAATCACTAGTTGTACAAAAAGTGTTGAGATCACTTCTCTTGAAGTATGATGCTAAGGTCTTTGCCATTGAAGAAACTAGGGACTTGACCAAAATGACAATGGATGAATTACATGGGACTCTTATGGCATATGAAATGATAACAAGTACAGAAAGTGACCAGACAAACAATGAAGCAGCCTTTAAATCCATAAAGAAGACAAAAGACAAGGATAACGACCTTGATGAAGAAATAGCAAATTTTGTAAGAAGGTTCCAGAAAGGAAGTGGAAAATACAAAGGTAAGTCTCCTCTCAAATGATTTAATTGTGGTAGAATAAGACATATTGTTGAAAACTGTTACTATAAAAAGAGAAGTCTCAACAATAAAAAGAGCTTCTACTCCAAGGATGATGACATCTCCTCAGATGAGAGTGATGAAGAAGATAATGATGGAGGATAAGTCCTCTTCATAACCCAAGAAACCTAGGATGATGATCATAAGAATTTTGAAGAAGAAGAAATCAATTGTGGAGAAGATTCAGATGAAGAAACCAACCTTGATTCATTTTGGGGATACAAAGACAATGCAGAGAGTGAAAAAGAAGATGAGAATCTTGAAAAGTTGAAGCATGTTGAAACTAAAAATAGCAAGCTTAGAAACACAAACACAATACTAAAAGGTGAATTGAATAGTTGTGAAGAAGAGAATTACAAGCTTGAAAAGACCATTAATAGCTTGAATGAACAATTAGAATATTATGAGAAATTGAAAGAGGAATTGGATCACACAAAATGGGAGATACTTTTGACAACAAAAAAGTTGAAGAAGTTCGAAAAAATCACTGAAACATTAGATGAGATCCTTAGCAGTCAAAGATCTCCAAATGACAAGACAGGACTAGGATTCAATGATAGTTTGAAGACAACAAAACAAGAGAAGGAAGTTGAAAATGATGAAACCAACACTCCAGAACAAGTTGAACAAAAAGATAGAAAAATAGAATTCAGAAGGAATGAGACATCAAGAATATCCTCTCCCATCAGGTATGAAAGAAATCATTATGAAGGAAACTACAGAAGAACAGATCGTGAACCCAGATGGACCACACCACAAAGAAGATCACTTATGCCCAGGTATCAAAATTTCTTTCTTGGACATTGTTATACTTGTGTAAATTTTGGACACAAGACAATCAATTGTAGAATCAATTAAAGGAATAAATATGCAAGCTACATGCATGGTGAAAATAGTAGATATGAAAATGTTCATAGACCTTTCAACATAAATTATAATCCATTTGACCCATTAATGGATCAAAATATTGTATGTTACAAATGCAATAATCTTGGTCACAAAGCATGAGATTACAGAGAGATGAAGGAAGATAATGATATGACAAATGTCTGCATACCAACTACAACATGGAAAAGGAAAGAAATTCCACACAATGAAAATTATCGAATAGCATTAGTCGCTAAAGAATGCAAATAAGAAGATGAATGGTTCATAGACAATGGGTGCTCATCTCATATGACCAGAGATCAAAACAAATTTGTCAGCTTGAAGAAAAAGGGTGGAAATGTTGCATTTGAAGATGAATCATCTACCAAAATACTTGGAAAAGGAACTGTAAATCTTGGAAGTGAAAATGTAAAAGAAGGAAAATTCCTATTGGTTGAATATTTGAAGCATAATATCCTCAATGTCAGCAAAATATGTGATCAAGGATACACTCTTACGTTTGACTCCCGAAAATGTAAAATTAGAGAAAATAACTCAGGAAGATTGGTTGCAACTGCAACAAGAAGACTGAACAATATATACATCCTAGACATGAAGAACAGAGAGAAGAAAAAAGCCACACAAAAGGATTCCAAAGAAGAAAAAGTCTCAAAGACCAAAAATAAGGATGAAGTATTATTGAGTGCCAAATGTTTAGGGGGAGTAGCCCCAAAGAAGAAGGTTACCTTTTGCCATTAAACTCAGGGGGAGAAGCCATACCCTTTTCTCTTGATGTCAAAGGGGGAGAGAAATTGGGATCATGATGATAGGGGGAGCATGAGTGTTGTCATCAATGACAAAGGGGGAGATTGTTGGAATATTGGTTGTTGTCATTGATGTCAACCCTAGTCATGGGTTTTGGACCGCAAGATTGATGAACGTATTTGGACATGAAGGAAAATGCATATGTAGATACAACACCCATGGATGGATAGTATACATCATGTTTTTTCCGGTGGTATGTGGCACGTCACGTGGATCCTCATGGTTGAGGAGAAATGATTTTTTGAAGATGACAAAGTGAATTGAAGAAGGAAGTACATGTAGGCCCTGCAGATAATTAAATAAAAGAATTACAAAATAAGAAAGTGTCAGGTTAGCCCTAATGTTAAAAAGAAGTGACATATATGGTATAAATAAAAATCATTATACATTCATTTGATACAAGTCTAATTTCAGAGGAAATAAGAAGAAAAGAAGGCCAGATTTCAAGGGAGGACGGAGTCTTTTGGTGATGTGTTCTAAGGTATGTTATTTTCAGGTCATCTTACCATTTTTTATATAACGTCTTTTCTAGAATGCTTCTGATGGTGAAATTTCTATGGTATTTAGAAGACATATCTAGGTACCTCTAGTAAAAATTTCAACTCTTGATTCGCTATAATTATGGAGATACACTATGTGGAAGATAGGGTTTGTGACCAGTCCTGAAGCTAGTCAATAAACAGGTGTTCCGGGTAAAAAAGTCATAACTTCTTCATCGAGAATACAAATGAAGTGGGAAAATTTTCATTGGAAAGAGTACAGACTGTAGGTTCTTGTGTGAAAGTTTCAGAATTGGATGTTAATTATTGAGCGTGGGGAATTTTGTGCAAGTTCACTCTCCTGAATAGACTAGAATTGAATAAAGTCTACCATTTTTTCTATAACCTCCTTTTGGGGAGGATTCAAGGAGTGAAAATTGGAGGAGTCTCAGAGAATAAATTGAGTAATATTATCTACAGGATCACAGTACTCCAAGAATTGAAGAATTGTAGAAATTGAAGAAGTCTCAGGAAGCACTATCAGGTTCTATGTGATGATTGGTTGATGGCGATGATTTAATGTAAAGTTTTATTATCTCTCATGTATTCTTGGGTGGAAGGAAGGGGCAAGGATGGAGAGTTCAAATATCTCTTGATATTGGAGGATTGTATCTTCCTCTTGGAGGTTTATCACTCTCTTTACATTTGGAAGTTGTAGCTACCTTTGGAAGTCAGTACTTCCCTTGAACAATAACTATTGATTATTTCTCATATATTGTGCATGGTGTTTTGTGGTGTATTGGTGTAAATCTTATACAATTGTTCATTTCTCACTGGATATAGTTGAATGGTTTAAGTATAAGTTGAAAAAAGTTTTAAATTGTACTTGATATTGATTCACCCCCCTCTCAGTATCAACAGTTTAAGCCTGCCATCAATGGAAACATTAGATTATGGGAAAGGAGACGGTCATCCACATTGATCACAAGCCTCTGCAGTTCATATAGACACATTGGAAGTTGTAGAATGACCACCATCAAAAGTGGTCCACATACCTGCAACATTTCCATATCAACATCAAGTATAAGACATGGAGCACAAATTGTGTCATTGAATTCCTTATTCGACTGCTCATGGCTGAACTCACCACCATGTTTGATTCCTATGGGCATGAGGCATCTAAGTGGCCCCAACTTTATCAGAAAGATCCTGAATTTTCCACCACCTATCAGCTCTTGGGTACAAGAGCGAATGTCATCGATTTTCACATTCAGGACAGATTGTTGTGCCATCTAGGCCACCTATGTGTTCCTACAATTGAGAGTGAAAAGCTAATTTGGGAGGCTCACTACTGTCATATGGCAGAACATATTGGAATTGAGAAAAATGTGGCCATTCTACAGAAACATTTTTATTGGCCAAAATTTCGGCAAGACATCAACAAGTGTATATCAGATATTGTACTGCCTATGCCATTTCCAAGCTAGCCATCAATAAGAAAGGATAATAAACCCTTCTTCCTACTTTCTAGAGGCCTTGGGAATCCATATCTATAGATTAAATTTCTGGCCTTCCATCCACCAAGAAAGGAAATGATTGTGTATTTGTGGTTGTTGATTGGTTTTCAAAGATGGCCATTTTCACATCATGAAAGAAGAGTGTCACAACAATAGATACTTCCAATATATTCTTCGAATGATTGTGGGTCCATTTTGGGATACTGAAAAACATCATCTCTAATCAGGACATCAGGTTCCTCAACACATTTTGTTTGAGTCTCTGGTGATTATTGGACACCAAGCTCACTAAATCCACTTCCTTCCACCCTGAAACTAATGGCCAAACAAAGGTTGTCAATTAGTTGATTGTGCACATCCTGTGCATGTATAAGTCTAAGTATCTACATACATCGGATGAGAGTCTTCCCTATGTTCAACACAGCTAAGAGAGGGCTCTCCATAGCTCCACCAGCCATATACCATTTCAGTGTGGGCTGTGATTCCAACCCTTGGATACCATTGATGTTGCACTACCTCTTGCAACAACACAGACATAATCTTCCCATGTTTATTTTGAGGCCAACAAAGCTACCATATTCATTGAGAAGATTCAACATATATGCCAATAGTTCCATGAGATTTTTTAGAAATCCAAAGAAATGCCATGATCAACACCATGTAACACAAAAGTTTTAGGTGGGAGAGAAGGTCTGGTTACATTTGCAGAAAGAACGCCTTATGAGACCCCATCAGAAGCTTCGTCCACTTCACTATGGGCCTTACACTATCACTAAGGTTGTGGGAAACAACTCTTTTGAGATCAACATTCCCCCCTTCCTTGGCTTGCACCCAATGTTCAATGTGGACCTGCTCTGACCATATTTTCCACCATTATTGGACATCTCATAACTCACAAAGCAATTCACAGAAACATATCGCAACCCTAAATGCCTGGAACAAGCATCCACTGATCATATAATTGATTTGGATCTTAGGGGATGATACATATATGGATTGAATGCCAAGAGAGGAGGATCTTAGACGTGCTAATCTTTCATGAAAAGAAGCATGGACAAAAAAAAACATGTAAATGAAGTACTTGGTAGGTGAGGATCAAAGAGGAGCCTCACCTCTAAAATTAATTACTATTAAATCACTCAAAGCTAATTAATGTCAAAATGAACAATAGGAAATATGAAAGAATCCAAAATGAGTAACTTGATATTATGAGAAGGCTTGCTAGGCCTTTATATAACATTACAAAATGGTCCATTAGACAGAGTCAAAAAGAGCTCATTAAATGATTCTTTATTATTAATATAATAGATCTAACTACCCAAATAACTAAGTAGTGGAAAATAAAACCCAATACAATAATGGAGAGGTGGGACTCTCTCTGACCCATATGGGAAACCTATTAGACCAATTAATTAATGAGGAGGTGGGCATCTCCTTGATCCACATGTAAAATCTATTAGATTTATAGCTTTATGACTTTTGCATCTGAATATAGGCCATATACTCCCTAAAATTCAGATCATTCCTCCCCCCTTATAAAATGATGGTCCTCATCATTTCACCCATGATAAAAAGAGAAACCCCATTATCGTACCATTATGATTACAATGTGAAAATACCCAATGAAGAGAAGGGTTTTGTGTGGTTGACCCATAACCATTGTTTTGTTGTTGACCCATAACCTAGTTGAAAATGGCAGTGTAAATGAGTAGAAAAATAAAGAAATTTTAATAGAAACCCAAAATTTAAAAAATAATATGGAAAAATCATGACTTTAGGGGATATGAACATCCTTTTGCAAATATATTCATAAATTTTGTTACAGGTGATGAAATCCAATTATTTCGAAGACCCATTTGAGCTACTGAAGAGATATTTCCTATGGTATATAGAACTTGTTCTGAGGTGGCCCATGGAGTGAGAAAAACTAGGCCAAATTTGAAGATTGTGCGACCATGATGGTTACAGACATGTGCTGCTTCAAACAAAGATATCTCATGAACCAGACAACTAAATGAAATTTCATGAAATACCTATTTGATATATTGAAGATATATTTCCATCCATATGTGGAAATACTTCTTTATTTTTCTTATTAGGGATAAAAATACTTTTGAATATGGTCGTACGCATGGCCTCCTTGGGTCAAATACATGTTGATATTCAATGGATGATATCTCTCAAACCAAGAAGCCAAATGATATTTCGAGAAATATACATTTGATATAATTAAGATATATTTTCATCCATATGTGGAACTCCTTCTATAGTTTCCTGATAAGGGAGAAATGTATCATTGAATATTATGGTATGCACATCCTCATTGGGTCAAATACATGCTGAGATTCAATCGACGATATCTCTCAAACTAGGAAACCAAATGAGATTCCATGAAATATCCATTTCGTGTCTTGAATATATATTTCTAATGCACTATGGTAGAGCCTCTGAAATGTTGTGTATAGGTCTCAAAACCTATTTGAAGTTGCATGAGTGTAGAGGGCCACAAAGGATGCCAAGTGTTTGTAGAGAAACATGGGATATTGTAGAGGTTGATGAACCTCTATGGGCAACATGGATACCCTGCAAATTTGTTGAAAATGTTGCATACTAATGGATGTAGTGGATCCATGCATATATGTAGTGATTTCATGTATGCATGTAGTGAATCCATGTATGGATGTAGTGAATCCATGTATGGTTATCCTTGTAATGGTGAACAAAGATCCGAGGGGAAAAAATCCATGTAGTGCATGTGGACCAACTGTGATGCTTATAGTGTATGGCCTGACAAATTTATTATGATAGTACCAAAATGAGGTTGGTGATTGTTGCAAATGTTTGAACCCATAACATGAATCAAACCATTGTCCTGATGGACAATGTACTCACTCTGATACCATTAATCCATATCTCAAGGGCTGAGATATGGATGGCTTGAATTTAGAGAGAGGAGGAGCTTAGATGTGCCAATATTTCATGAAAATAAACATGGAAAAAAGAACATGTAAATGAAGTACTTGGGAGGTTGGGCTCAAAGATGAGCCTCACCTCTAAAAATAATTACTAGTAAATCCCTCAGAGCTAATTAATATCACAATAAACAATATAAAATATGAAAGAATCCAAAATGAGTAACTTGATATTATGAGAAGGCTTGCTAGGAATCTATATATAGAATTACAAAAAGTTCCATTGGACAAAGTCAAAATACCTCATTAAACGAGTCTCTATTATTAGTATAATATATAACTACCCAAGTAACTAAGTAGTGGAAAATAAAACCCAATACAATAATGGAGAGTTGGGACTCTATTTGACCCATATGGGAAACGTGTTAGCCCAATTAATTAATGAGGAGGTGGGCATCTCCTTGATCCGCATGGACAATATATTAGCTTTATAGATTTATGAATTTTGCATCCGAATTTAGACCATAAACCCACTAAAATTCGAATAAATAGTGGACACACAAGTCAAGGGAACTTGCCAACAAAGGATCTAGATTTATCAGGTTGTCAATGAAGGAAAACTCATGCCCAAGGAAAATGGCTCACCTAGGACCAAATTTAGCAGAAATTTCCTCACCTGATGGAGTAACTCAACGCAATGGAGACCATTGCTTCCTAAGGGGATATTGGTGGCTGCCCACCTAATCCAAATGGCTTATTTTGGAATTTTTCATTTCATTACACCTTTCTATACTTCCAGGGTCGTTTTGGGTACCTAAATAGTGTTTTTTTTTCTTTCCACAATAAAACTATAGAAAAAGTCATATTTTTACTTATAATGTATAGTTCTTGAAAATACCTTTCCAACGGGATATCACACACCTAAAACAAAGGTCGTATGCAAAAGTTACGACCTTGGGAAGTTGAGGTACGAACTTACCCATCGGGGCCCACATAACTTTTGGTGTTTCATATCCTAGGGTTAGGTTTTTGGATATCTAGGGTTTTGGCTTCGACCTATAGAATGTTATCAGTGTGGATTCATATTCTTTTTCTTATCTTTCTTTTAATCTATTGTTGGTTCGATTTCATTGCTCTCAGATCAAGATATCATTGTTTGAAGTGGGCATATCCGGTTCTCCATGCAAATTTGGGTTCTTTCTATGATTCCTAGTTTTGGACCATTGAGGCTCTTAATATCCCAACACTTTATATCTCAACATGCGCTTCTCTCATGTATCTTTCCGTCGAGTTCTCATGGGCCTAATTTCGTTGCTTGTAGCTCCAGATATCATTGTTAGAAGTCTGCACAGTCCATTTCTCCCCCAAATTCCTGGTCTGTTTTTCTCTGTCCGACGCTTTATCATGAAATTTCA
The DNA here is from genome assembly GCA_009831015.1 of Picea engelmannii. Taxonomy (NCBI): domain Eukaryota; kingdom Viridiplantae; phylum Streptophyta; class Pinopsida; order Pinales; family Pinaceae; genus Picea; species Picea engelmannii. The sequence continues at coordinate 29,650 of ML815751.1, forward strand.
ATCTCATTCATTTATTTTTTCCATTTGATATTGATTTGATGGTGTGGATCTAATATATTGTTGAATGGATGATCCTGGCTTATCATTTCAAGATTTTGGGATTTCACGATTCCATAATGTTTGTGGTTTATAATCTTCCAACTCTCCCAGAGTTTGACTTGCTAAAGTGGTCATAAATTGTAGGTGATCAGTTTATTCCATTTTATATTACTCCTTACGCTATCCATCCATTGTACTTGATCATATGGTTGAGAAATATCCCATAGGATCTTAGATCAACCATTAATGTTATTTTGGTACTCCAAGACTCTAGGATATTACAACTCTAAAGTTGTTCAACTCCCCTAGAATTATATTTTCCAAATTGCTTATGCTATCCTTCCATTTATTTATTAGATGGTCTACAAGGGTGTTTGATATATCATTGATCTATGGTTCTCGCTATTTCGATGCTTCTTACTTTGCTTCTTCAGTTCTTCTTACTTTTTACTGGCCGAAATGGTTATAAAGTAAAGTTGACTGCTTACTACCAGTTGACACTCCCACTTAATCTATTCTTCCACTTCTTGATCAAATGTTCATGAAAAATCCCGAAAGATCTTATATGAATGGTCCGTGTGATTTCTCCATTTTGGCCTTAGACACTTTTGTTGGTAGAAGAAGTTGCACATTCCCTGAGGCCATAATCCCAGATATTGCATGGCACGCTGATGTCATATATGGTGATGTGGAATCATGGTATTTGTGCCATGTGTCACTAAAAAATGGACATGTTGGGTTCCAAAATGCACTAAATTCATGTGACATGTGTCCCCATATGGAACCCCTACCACGTGGTATAAGACACATCATCAACTAGATGGATGGTCCACATTCCTCTGCTCTAGATCTGACATCCTGTGTGATTTCACGACTTCAACTTTGCACTTCTTGGCTTCGACACTTCATAAATTTTCCTAGTCTCTAGTAATCATCGAAGTGGCTAAGTTTCAGAGTCCCAAAACTTATGCTATCCTTCCCCTCTTGATCTAATGGCTCAAATAACTCTTGAATTACTTCCTCGATCTAACAGTTTGTGGGATTTTGGGGTTTCCAATCATCGCCGAAGTGGCAAAGTTTCGCAGTCCTAAATCTTTCTATCTCCTACTTGGCTTTGATCAACATATGATGATCTATCAGTTTGATCTGATGGCTCTAGTTATACCCAAATTTTCTCAACTAGATCTAACGACTCTTTATTATCTGGTTCTTGATCTAATAGTCATGATTCCACAATCCTTTATAAAGGATATATGTTTGCATTGTGATCTAGCTTCTGCATCATTTCTACAACGTTATTTCTCCTAATCTTTTCTTTCCTTCTGAGTGTTCTTCTGCATACTTTTTTCCATGGTTAACATCAATGACAACTAATTTTCCAACATATAGCTCCATGCATATTGGATAACTCATCCACGAAAATGATTGACAACCTACATCAAACTTATTCAAGACATGTACTAGATCATCAAACCTTACAGTCATATAAAATCATTAAACACTTGGGAAACTGTATAAGGTAGGAAGAAAATGTGTTGAATGCTCATACAAATTTCAACGAAACATCATAGGTAAAATAGTAATCATGATGACATTTGAAATCATAATATCAAAAGAGATAAGAAACCTCCATCAAAATAATCATCAGTCAAGACCAAACCTCAACTCCCTCAAAGTAGGCAAAGAAATAACACCAGGCTCAAGTAGTAGAGGGTTAGGCAATAGTCTTAAAATTTTGGTGGGGGTGGGGGAGGGGGTTTCCTTTCTCTTGTAAAATAAAAAAGTAAAAGGGTGGGGGGGGGTTGTTGTGGCCACAAAAAATGGTGATACATTGAAAGAACCAATTATTTCTATCAATAGAAATCTAAGGCATGTACTTCATATCTGAAATTTAAAGATAAGTTCAACAAACTGCAAACAAATTTACAACAATCATGGGCACCACCATGATGCAAAAATTCTAAAATATATAACCAAATATTTCTAGTACTTGTAATCTAACACACTCTTTTGAAAGATCTAAATAATGAGAAAAATTCTTTCACTAGATGTACTCTTCAAATTATATTTGGTTCAACCATGAGTTTTCACTTTTAAAACAAGAAAACATCTACCTAAGTGTGTTGTTCATATCTATTTTCCTAGCATTTATTTGCTTCCAAGGAGTGCCCATAACCCCGATGATGTTTCCTTGGTACCATATAATCATATCCCCACTGCCATTAGACATCCATAGCCTCGATGGGTTTACTTTTACTTCCTACACTGTTAATAGTTCTTTCAAATTCCTTTTTTATTTCATAAAATCCTCACCCTTTTAGATTTTAGATATAGATATGCATATGCACATAGGATGTGAATGAAGCAGGGTGATATGATATTTTATTTTATTTGCTGAGTAGATGCCATGCATTTAATTTAACCCACAATCCTCACCAAAAATAACATGAAGTGGATGGAGTTCAAAGAAAAGAGTGAGTAGACACTTTCCTATACTTATGGATTATCATGATATGCACAACAAGAACATGTGTTCCACCACAATTATCAATCCATACCTACAATTGAGGACTTTATAAATTTTCATTCAGATAGAGCACCCCATGTATCTTATGACTTGTAAAAAACATCTTTAGTATGTGACCATAATTGACCAACCCCTCACCAAAATTTAAAGAGAATTCCTCAAGTCAGGCTAAGAGTCAAATCAACTCAGGGGGGAAATGCCAATAGTCAAATCAAAAGACATAATTAATATTTACAAGAAGAAAGTAGGACTAAAATCGGGAATCAAATTAATGAAAAATAAAATAAAAATAAGGGATACAAAGCTAAACTGTCAGCCATCAAAAGAGAAAGAAAATTGACTAAAAAATAAGAAGAAAACCCACCTGCAAGCAAAAAAATTGTTGTGGCAACAAAGAGAGTGTTTTCAGTGAAAAATAAAAAAGTAATCCAAGGTAAATAATATTCAATAAATGGTAACCGTTCAATACCAATCCCAAGAGAAAAAATCTCATAGCTTTTGATCTCAAAAGAAAAACAAGTCATATTACAAGAGTTGATGATCTAGTGTAAAAAAATTGTGACATAATTCTCCAATCCAATTTCTTTCATTGAGGGAAACAAAACAATCTCCTTGGAACCTAGATAAATGGGTTAGTGTTTATGCTCAGTCAAAACAACTTTCCAAAATCCAATTTTGTGTGATATTCCATAACCCAAACGCTCTTAGGATTTCTTGACATAAGCAATTTCTTTGCAATTTTAAAAATGTTGAATTTTCCAATGACAAAAATTACATTTCATATTTCTCACTCAAGAACCATTTTCTCTTTGCTATAAAATATCATTGATAACCCCATATATCCCAATAATTAAATATTGTAAAGAAAAGAGGAAAATCACAGTTATGGAGGTCATCAAAATAGTCATTAAAATGGCTCTAAACAACGACTAGATCATAAAACAATATGGGATTAAATGAATGAGAATATATTTGTGATCAACTATTGAGTTGGTGAAAAAAATGTTTCAAAGGAATCTAAGTAGCCACGTTTATATTAACACTTCCCTAAGTTGCCTTCATTTCAATAGAAAAAATTCTAAGTTGCTCACTACAAAACCATTTTCTTGACCTGCATACAAAATAAAACTTTGTGATCAACTCTTAGGAACTTTGGAAGAAGTCCTCTCAAATGACCAACTTATTGAAATGAAATTTATCCAAGTAAAAAAGTAAGGACCAAAATAAAAACTAATGCTATGAAAAATGTGTAGTATGTGCCTTCCCTCAAAATTCCTTTTACTGAATGACTTTAGTGTCATGATTGTTGTGAGATTTGGATCTTTGGACACAATGTCTTGTTCCTAAAATCATAGTCAATCAAATTAAGAAAACAATACAATAAGACTTCAATCCCATCCATCTTTTGATGATATAAATCTACCAACAAACATGAGTTATAAAAAATAGATTGAAAACTTAATGTATTGGTAGTGCTACGGTCGAGTCTTTAGTCAATCATTGGATTGGGGAATAAAATATGTGTTCCCAAACAATTTTCTAAAAAATACACCCGCAAAATATTTAAATGACCACGTTGCCCAGAATTTCACAAATGTGTTTCCAGGAAGCTTGAAACAATACCTATTGTTCTTGTATAAGAGAGGAATCTTGGGTGAAGAAAAATATAATGTAAAAATAATAATCATACTTAAAAGACCCATTGAACAGAGCATAGGACAATGATATCCAATGCCTAAAAAATTAAAACTACAAGTGATGATAGAAAATAACAAAAAAAAAAATTAAAAAAAAATCAGCTAAGCTTATTATACAAAAAGTCCATGAAGAAAATTCATGTTGCCTGAAAGTGATTAAAGAAAAGAGTGGATCAGAAATAAAAGATTTGGATAACTCCAAAACTGAGGAAAAATAATCATCTAAGGAAATTGCACAGACTTGGAGTGGCTTGAATTGTAGATGGGAAGAGTTTTAATACTCATAATTTAGATTCAATGTGTATGGGACATCAAAATTAGAACTTAAAGAGTATATTAACCAAGCAAAATTTTCCCATTAGCATCATGTATATTTGAATATAGGACAAATCTGAGTTTTCATTTTCATTACAAGAGGGAGTGAATACTTTCTTAATTTAAAATATCCCACTTGCAAGATGACATAATGCATTGGAAACGATTTGACATGGTGATCATGCATAAAAATCAGTGATTTAGAAATTTCTCAACACATAGACAAAATCAAGAATGAAATGAAGTAAATTTTCCCCACATCATAATTAAATTCAAAATCTATCCAAGGTAAAATTTAGTGGGAAATCCTTCTACGTCTTTCCATCTTTTCCGGGAATTCATTTATTGATCAACGAATAGTAAATAAAATAAAAGGAAAATAGAGAACTAAATAAAAAAAACTAGGAAGCAAAGCTAAACTATGCAAAGGAAAGACACTAATTTATTCTATTCTATTCATATCCTACACTACTAATGGCTGAAAAATGGGCTATGTAAACTCATAATTCCAATGTATCCATCCAAGTAATCCCAATAATGTAGACATATGTTCAATACATATGATTAGTGATAGAGATTGGAATAAGAATTGACTAAAAGTAGAAAAAAATTAAAGCATGATAAAATCTATTCACCATATTAAATATGTGAAAATGATAATTCATGGGAAATCATTCTAAGTAATATATCTCCAACCATGTTTCAATTATATCATGAAAACTTGCACTTCTATCATAGAATTGATCGAAAGAGTTCGATGGAAAGTAGAATTCCAAATGCGAATCGTGCATAGAGTTTATATAAAGTGTGCTCGGTGAGAGAATCTTCAAGATAATAAAGTTTTTTATTCGAAAAGACAAGACAAAATAATAAGGGCCTAACATAACCATTGACAAATACCAAAGTGCCTCATTATCTTGGAAATCCTCCCTAGACTCACATTTGAAGTAACCAACTACTTGAGATAGACTAGTGAGATCATTTGATATGTATGGGTTAGGACCAACCATGGCATGAGAGATAATTTTGAAACAATGGTGAAATCTGATATTATTAAAAATATTCAACAAAGGGATACTTGAACAAGGAGATTCACTATTTATAAAAAATTAAGAAGAAAAAGAAGAAGGCATCCTTTGATACACATTTGCTACAAAATCCTCTTCATCCCATGAAAAAGGCTGATAAGGATTGGTTATAATTAGTTCATGGGAAGAGGCCTTATCCTCTCTAACGTCCAAATGCACATCACCACCATAAAGTACTTCAACAAGGGTCAAACCCATTGATTCTATTTGAATAGGAGTATGAGTATCTCCCTGCAAATTTAAATGATTAAAGAGATCAAGATACAAGTGATAATAAGTGGAAGAATTAAGAGAATTAAAATCTTCTATAGAACCACAAAAGTTTTCAGAAAGTGAATCCTTGAGTGGTAGTTCATCCTCCTTATTCACATTGGTGATTTATTGTGAATCAATGGGATTTGCATTAGGTGTGGTTTCAGAACCATTACGTGCTACCTCAAGATGGTTTTATTCTTCCAAGTTAAAAATAGATTGTTGAGATAAAAGAGGTATTTCCTGCATCTTTACTTCTTCTGCAAGAGTGAACAAATCAGTATGTGAAATGTCTTCCAGAATATATCCATGGTTAGAAGAGGGGATAAAATCACAATAATTGTTTGAATAAGAAGTTTCAATAAATGATCCATCAACAATAGGAAAACAATCTTTATCTATGTCAGTTATACAAGGAGAATTTGTAACAACAAGACAATCCAAAACAAGAGGAACTAATTCCAAATTATCCATGGGTGAGGAAGAATTGATTTCATGAGTGTCCCTATTTTCTTCATTAACAAAGTGATCATATTTCAATTTTGGCTTCATATCTCCCTCCTCCATTCCTTGAGATGGAAAAGATGAGATAGGATAAAGAGATCTGGACATAATCACCAGTGTGACCTGAAGTGTCCCATTATCAACAGGAGAACCCTCCTCTTGGGTAGCTACAGAAAAATATGAACTTGAATTTACAACACAAGAGGTCTCTTTTTCATCGCAAGGAAGGTAAGAGGGAATGGAGTGGTGGGAGGATACATAGGTTTCTTCCGAAAAATATTTTTTTGTCTTATATATATCCCCCATAGTAAAGAAATATCAAGACATATGAATTCCATCGAAACCATTAGAATTTTCAACATTTTCATTTAAATATAAATCCAGATGTAAAGGAACATTAGAACATGATTTATATTATTCATTCATTGATTCATATGTTTCACTAGCAAGAGAAACTAAACATGAAACCAAATCATTGTTAGAGGTCCTATCTTCTAAAATAAATATATAGCAAAGATGGATAAATATGATAACAAAATATTTAAGAGATTCATCCTCATTCTTCTTCAATTCTAATATCTCTGCAAAACAAATATCATAACAATAACTCTCAAAAGAATGAAAAAATTCATGCATAAATTGTTCCCATATGTGAATAGAGGTAGCCAAAAAAATCTCACATTAGTTCTTGAACGAGCCAACAAAAGTGAGAGTGAACAACATGCAAATGGTATTTCCATCAGTAATATTGCGTGAACCACACAATTTCCATAAATTAATTTATGCATGCTCATATGCAGAGATTTCACCCCCGCCATCAAATCCTAGTTTCAACAAGAAATGTAAAATCTTTCTAGGAGGTTTGGGAGGTACAATGATAAAAACAAATCTCCATAAAGGGATATGGGATGGATCCATTAGTAAATTAAAAAAATATATATTAATGAAAATGACTCCACGGGTTCAACTTGTCATTTTTCCCTCCTTATAGCACCATTTTTGTTGATGAGCCAGAATGATATTCAATTAGATGAGGGAAAATGTCTTGTTTTATCCTTTTTGTCACCTAAATGAGCAAAAAAGGGACACTTACAAGTCCAGTTGGGTTAGCTAGACAGGAAAAAAATGAGTGCAAGAGTTAGAAACATAAAGCACAACAAGCAAATAAACAAACAACTAAACTAAAAAAAATAAAAGAAGCTAAACTAGAGTGCATAAGGATATTAGAATGAAAAATAAACACCACTCATGCCACCAATGGATAGATTGTATTAGTGGGAAAACACCAAATACAAAGGGAGACTTATGGGTCCCCTCTTCCTCCAAGGGAGGGCTCTTGAACCCCCAAAGATTTATCTCTTCTTACAAATAAGAAACTAAAAGGAAATTGTGAGGAAATCCAAAGCTCATTCACTCAAGAGGTGATGTGAATCGCCCAATGAAATGATGCTTGTATGCTCTTGATGAGGAAAGAGGATCCTCCAAGAGAATATAGGCAGCACAACAATACAAATGAATTCTTGAAAATGTAGTGCACCCATGGCCTCTTTTTATAGAAAATCTTTGAGGCATTATTCAACCAGTATTTAGTGTGAACAAGGGGCTCTTTAGGGCACCCTTAGGTCTTTGACCAACCCCCCACTTGGATTCATCTCGGATTTGGGTGTAAAATCAACTTGGGTGATGAGCCAGAAGTGGGTGGAAGGTCGACCAAAATCATAGATGCTCCGTTCTGAGGTATGCACGGCTTTTTGCATCCACAGTCGTGCATCGGGCGCATGTGCTCTTTTCCAGCATTTTCGACTGGCGCATGTGCATGCAATTCCTTTGTACTCTATGTGCATGGTGATTTTATAACCATATGTATAGTTTTGATCCCTTTGGAAATACATTTTTGGGCCATGGGTGAAATAATAGGTGTTTGGAGATGCTGGATTCCTGTAACCATTTGTGGATGAAATGTCAGTGATAACAGATGCCCCCTGATGTATGAGGTTAGGAGCATACGTATAGCTAAAATACATTAATGTTTATTCTACAGAGAGTACCTGTGTAAGAAAGAGTGTTGAGGGGAGTTTCAAGAGAGACCCATTGGAGGGAGAGGGGAACCTGTAGGACCCAAACCTATCACAAGGTGTGGAAAAATAAAACTATGTACAAACGAGGCGGGCATGCCCCATGCTCGTGTCATGTAAGTCAAAAATGTGTAATATAGTAACTGAAGCTGTGTGTTGGTGTAAATGAATGAAGTGCCCTCAAGGGAATGTTGATAATGAAAGAGGACAATTATGATGGTGAAAAGACTCTAAAAAGAGGCGATGACACCTATAAGAAGTGTCGAGGATTCATAGGCATTGATGGCCTAACAATTTTCAGAGGTCTTCGAAAAATATAAAAACAACTGTAATAGTCTCAAAGTAAGACCCACCGCAACATGATAAAGTGTTGAAGTCGAATGTTGTGGGGGTCAACAACAATATAGAGCAATGATGGTTCTCTTTGTGTCATCCAATACTCCTCATTGTGAAGGTAATGAGAGTCAAGATACTCTAGCTCGTGTGGAAACTGTGTTGAGGTCGACAGATAGGGAGACGAGACTCCAAGAAGAGAAGGGCTTCATGAAATCCACTAGATAAGATCAAGAACTGATGAGGAACATGAAAGAAGTCAAGGAGTGGTGAGACTCAATACTGCCCTTGGTTTTGGATATATTTAAAGAACGAGTGGAAGCAACAGTGAAACTGAACCTAGCATCAGGGGGATAGCTAGGTGTGGGTGAACTAGACCAGAGGTGTGACAAAATGGAAAAACGCAGAGATCAAAAGGTGTATGGACTGTAAGATGTTCGGGGTTTATGGATAATTTAATTAAGGGTAGGAGGTGAAAAATTCCCCAACCAAGCACGACAAGGGTTGCTTTCCGTAAAAGGAAGGTCTCTAAAAGAGAAAAATGAAAGCTATGTAAATGCGGGAAACAAAGGTTTTTTACAATTACCAAATGAATGAAGAATAAGTTGAGATAACTATGCATATACAAAAATGGGTGCCCCAGTGAAAGATGGCTTGGCCATTGAGGGCACGAGTTGCTGGGAAAATAGGTGGAAGGTGGGGGCCCCATAGGTGGGTTTATGTATCGGGGAAATGAATGGAGGACAATCTACAGATGGGAAAACTGATGGTGGATGAAATGGAAGGTTAATGATACTATGGAGGTCAAATTAAATGGGAATCATAATGAGATTACCCAGGACTCTATTGTGGGGAAGCTAGAAAAATGAGGAGAAGGAGCATGCGGTTGATTCTCAGGAATGCAAAGAATATTGGGACTCCCATCCCTATGGGGTGAAAACAACATGAGTTTCAAAGTTCTAGAGGGGACTATAATTGAGACAACTCATGTGGGAGAGAGTGATACCGGTTGACAATACTGAAAATGAAGTGGAGGTGTGAGTACTACAGAGTCAGATGGGTGGATCCTAGAGGCAAATATCAGAGGGTGTGACTGGGAGATGCAATTTATATTCATAGGGAATGATTACATGCCAGTGTCGATGATATAGATGAAGGGGTAGCACTGATGTATGATGACCAAGTACCTGAACACATGAAAATCGAATACCCGACGTGAATAATATCTGAACATAAAGAACATATAACAGTAATTCAATAACTTGTGAATATAAGAAGGCGTACCTGGGCAGGATGTGGGAAAAATGTGTCCTCTGGGGCCAAGGATGGATGGTGACCCGGGGGATGTGATTGTGTAGGGGGAAGGATCTTGATCTCTTGCCTGAAGATGGATTAGAAAACAGATGACCGAAGCTCCTGTAATTGAGCATGGAAGTGTGGCACAATGGACTATATATAGTTGTGGGGCCCATAATGCCACCTCATTTGTACCTTCTGTCTCAGTGAGTGTATGAGAGGTTTAAGAGGAGATTTGGAGATTCTGGGATATTGAGCCAGCTGCTCCAAGAGTAGTGAGTGAAAGGTTAGTGGTTGTATCCTCCTGCATAGTAATTAGGATTTATTTTTTGGGCAGGGTTGTACGAATGATCGTATAGGAGGATTTTGTGAGGGTGGGACCCCCAATGCGTGGGAGATAGAATGATTCACGCGCATGAGTGCACGTATGTAATTTGGAAAGTCATGCACATGGGTGCCTGAATGAAAAACGGGCATGCATTGGGTGCATGTCTATTCGAAGAACAACTACGCATGTGTGTGCAACTGTGATCCTAACAGTTGCACATGTATGCGCCACTGTGTAGCAAACATGCGCGCTGGAAGGTGCATCTCTGTGAGTGAAAGGATCATATGTGTGTACCCTTGTATCATCGACAGTCACACCTGAGTGCGCAACTATGGAATGAATAGGTGCGCATATGTGCATGCCTATGGGGAAAAAAGCCGCTCCCTTGAGGCAAAGTTGAGGGGTGTAAAAATTTATCTTTTTTTGGAGATTTTGGTGTTTTTATGGGTTGTGATGGCTAATCAAATATTGCATGTCTGGATGCAAGTGACTAGTTGACGATGCCAGTCCACTTGAGGGAGAGAAATTGGGTGCGCCTGAGAGAGGCAGTGAGAGATGAGGAGCCAGTTGTATGGGGCCCTTTGGCAGCTTGTGGGTTGCTAAAGTTTTTTTAGTGTTCACCGGTGCGGCCACAGGAGTACCTGCTACAGTTCCTAATCTTGATGTGGAGCCCGGATATGTAGTGCTTCATTGCACAAGGTAAGCATGTTGCATTCTCTATGATGGAGGATGTGTATTTTTTGATAGGGCTCCCTTTTCGGGGAACTCTGCTACCGGCGAAGCTCATGTTACCTGATTATGGACAATTGGATGTCTTGGCCCAAACCTATTGTAGTGGAGAGGACTTCATGTCAGGATCCATGGCGAGGATAGGGTAAATGGATGCCCTTGTTAATTGGTGTATTTCATCGATGATTGTGAGGTTTTATGGGTCTCTTGCTACTCAGAGGATTAGTGGTGGTTAGTTGAGGATCATCCAGAGGGAACTGAGTGGTGAGAAATTTTCCTGGGGGTTGATCCTACATGCCAATATGGTGGGGAAAATCAATAGGTTTTGAGTTGTGGATTCAAGGGAGATTGCCTTTGCGTCAATATTGGTAGCTTGGTTTTTGGAGAGGGTGTCGATGTTGCACCCGAGATTTTTATTGGATGCACCTAGTGTGTGAGATCCACAACTGAGGCAATGGGCGATGATTTTGGTTCCTCATGGGGGTGGGGATGGCGGCCATTTATTTATGGTAGAGGCTTCATAGGTGTGGCATCAGATTCCACATATCATACTCCGATACCTGTATAGTGGGGTGGACTTTCGGGAGGACCCAGATATGGTGCTACCCCCTGGAGAGGTGTTCGACCATAGAGGTATGTTGATTTATCTGATGGTTTGATTTTTAGATAGAATAGCATATGTTTTATGTATGGATGGATGTTGATTCTATCACTTATTTTATTGTGTGTGAAAATGTGGGACCTCAGGGATGAGATATTGAGTTGATCAGAGCATCGACTCATCAGGGGCATGTGAGACCACCGCGGGGAGAGCCATGGGTAGGGGAGAGATGGAGGTGAGATGAGGTTGGTGTGGGGTCAGCCGATGAAGATAGATCTAGTAGGAGGCACTGATATGATGACCTAGGTGCAGGGTCATCACATCCTCCTTCGATGAGGGTGAATAGAGAGTTTGATGATTCTCTCTGTCGATTGGAGGTGATATTACAGGGAGTGTCGGAGGGCATGTGGACTCATATCTATAACAAGGGAGTCTTGGAGAAGTTTGTGGGCCTTCTAGTAGAGTCACGGACTATTAAGGTCCTAACCCACACATAGGTAGATCAATGTATTCGGATGTAATAAAGGTCAATATTAATAAGACCTTTCAATAAAATAGAATAAAGAGGATGTAAGAAGACCTAATAGAAGCTTCCGCTTCTAGAAGGATCTTCCTCTAGATGCTTCTCTTAATAGACATATTTAGTATAAATAAGGGGCGAGGGTATGTGAACCCTAGCTTGGATATTATTGTAACAGAGTGTTGCTCGACTGGAGGTTTCCCCCTTGAAGAGGCCTGCGAACATTGCTATCTGAATCAAAGTGTTGTTTCTGTTGCTATTTCATATATCATTTCTGTGTATTGTGAATATTATGCTGGACATTTTACTGTTATTCTGTCATTTCTAGCATTTCATTTCTGTTCTGCATATTTTATATATCTGGTATCTTGCAAGTGGTATCAGAGCACTTTCCTTGGCAGAAATTG
>ML815751.1:47495-70966 GCA_009831015.1 Picea engelmannii
CTGAACGTCAATTTGCCGAAGGGGATCAGGTGTTTCTGAGACTGCAACCATATAAGCAAACTTCCCTCAAGGCAGAGCAGTGTCAGAAGCTAGCACCCAAATTTTATGGCCCTTACACAATTCTCAAGCATGTGGGACAAGTCACATATCAGTTGGCTCTGCCCAGTCAGTCGAATCTACATCCTGTTTTTCATGTTTCATGCTTGAAGAAGGTGATTGGAACCAGGTGCCAAATTCAAACCAACCTTCCAGAGTTAGCTGAAGAAGGATCCATTTGGCTACAACCAGAAGTAGTTTTGGACCAGCGTGAGCGTTGCCTGCGTCAGAGAACCATCAAGGAAGTGCTAGTACAGTGGAAAGATATGACTCCAACAGATGCCACTTGGGAACCAACTACCATTCTGCAGTAGTTTCCACATCTCAATCCTTGAGGACAAGGTTGTTTTTAAGGGGGAGGACATGTTAAGGTCCTAACCTGCACATAGGTAGATCAATGTATTCGGATGTAATAAAGGTCAATACTAATAAGACCTTTCAATAAAATAGAATAAAGCGGATGTAAGAAGACCTAATAGAAGCTTCCGCTTCTAGAAGGATCTTCCTCTAGATGCTTCTCTTAATAGACATATTTAGTATAAATAAGAGGCGAGGGTATGCGAACCCTAGCTTGGAGATTATTGTAATAGAGCGCTGCTCGACTGGAGGTTGCCCCCTTGAAGAGGCCTGTGAACATTGCTATCTGAATCAAAGTGTTGTTTTTGTTGCTATTTCGTATATCATTTATGTGTATTGTGAAGATTATGCTGGATATTTTACTGTTATTCTGTCATTTCTAGCATTTCATTTATGTTCTTCATATTTTGTATATCTGGTATCTTGCACGGACCTTGATCCATAGAGAAGTTGTAGCAGGGGCGATAATGACTGGGTGGTTTCCCCTAGGGCCTGAGGGACCCCTAGCTGGTGGGGCACCTCCTCCAGAGAGAGGACTGAGTGGTGGAGCTCTAGAGGCTCCATGAGTGCCTCTGTATATGTATGTTTGTAGTTATATAGGCTTGCGGGCCCATTTTGTATATGGTTTTGTGACATTGATTTTGAGCTTATAGGGGTGAGGTGGTTCACCTGCATATGGATGTTGGACATGTTGTACTATTCTTTGTAAACATTGATGGCATATTGATCGATATATATATATATATATATATATGGATATACATTTTGGATCTATATGATGTTCACATGTGATGATGATTTTTAATTCTTTTTATGATGTCTAATCTATAGGCTGTGATAGACTTTGTGATGAATTATGTATGTGTGATGGTATCTTGGTGTGATAAATGTCAATATAACACTAGGTTAACCATATTATCTGCTATTTGATTAAATTGTCTTGGAATATGTGTAAATGTGATTGAATCAAAATGTCAAGATAAAAGTCTAACTTGCAGGTATTTGCGAAAGAGGTAAGGATCTTGGACATGGTACACATTGTTGAGTTGAAGGACAACGAGTTGGGAATCTAGTAAGACGCTAAGGTGGCGGATATGGTGGTGACTAGCCTCGACAAGGAGGATAATGACAGTTGTGTATTATTCTTGGTTATTGGTTTTTGAGCTGAAACATATGCCACTAGAGTGGAGTAGTTAATGTGAGGGGGAATAGAGGGCCCAAGCAGTCGAAGAAATATTCTGTGTCCATCGGCTAGCTTCGTCGGCTTAATCGATGTGGTAGGTTGATGGAGGAGGCATTTATCAAGAACATAAATGGTATATTAGACGCAAGTCATGGAGGGAATAAATAACATCAAAAGCTCTACAAAAATGTGTACAAAAAGAAAAATCCTAGTGTAGAATGGCTATCCTTAGGCATAAAATTTATTTAAGTACAACCCATTGACAGGCTCTTTGAGAGGGTGGCCTTTAGGGGAGGCCAAGATGTAGGTGCGTTTAGTGAGGAACTGTTGGATGATGTAAGGTCCATGCCATAATGACTCAAATTTTCCATGGCCGAGGGTATCATGAGCAATATCATAAGCAAGGCCGATGTCTCTTTTGTTGAATGAAGGAAGGTTGACATGGCGATCACAGGTGCCCTTTGATCATTTTTTGGCTGCATCATTGTTCTATAATCAAGAATGAAGGTCTTCATCCAGTGACTCTAACTTCAGTAAGAGATGCTCCATTGGAGCAGTGTCTGGGAATAGCTCAATAGTGGTGCGTAAGGTTGGAATTTCACACTTGATGGGTAGAGTGGCCTCGACCCCATGGACTAGATGAAATGGTGTGAAACCAGTGGCATTTTTAACTATTGTGTGATAAGCCCATAGTGCAGAAAAAAACCATATGATGCCAATTGGTCTTATGTTTGTTAACCGTGCATTGCAACATGGTTTTGAGGACCTTTTTGACTACCTCTACCTATCCGTTGGACTGAGGGTAGTGTTATCACTAGAATTTCATCCGCAAATAGTTACAGGAATCCAACATATTCAAAACACTCATTATTTCACTCGTGGACAAAAAATGCATTTCCAAAAGCTCCAAAACTATACAACCAGTTATAAAATCAGCATGCTCTAAGACTACACAGGAAGCATGTGCACATGCATCATCCATAAATGCAATAAAAGTGCACATGCGTACGATGCGCAACTGTGGATGCAAAAAACCATGCACCCCTCAGAAAGACCCATTTATGATTGTTGCTAGCCTTCCACCCACTTCTAGTTCAGCTTCCAAGTCGATTTGACACCCAAATCTCAGCTGAATCCAACTGTGGGGTTGGTCAAAGACCTAAGAGTGACCTAAAGGGCCCCTTGTTCACAGTAAAAGATGGTTGAATAATACCTCAAAGCTATGCTATAAAAGGAGGCCATGGGTGCACTACATTTTTAAGGAATTCATTTGTATTGTTATGCTGCCTATATTATCTTAGAGGATCCTCTTTCCTTGTCAAGAGCATACAAGCACGATCTCATTTAGCCATCACCTCTTGAGTGAATGTGCTTTGGATTTTCTTCACCATTTCCTTCTAGTTTTCTACTTGTAAGAAGAGTTCAATCTTTGGGGGTTCAAGAGCCCTCCTTTGGAGGAAGAGGAGGCCCATAATTCTCTCTTTCTCTTTGGTGTTTTCTTTCCACTAATACAATCCTTTCCAGTGGTGGCATGAATGTTGTTTATTTCTTGTTCTAATGTCCTTATGCACAGTAGTTTAGTTTTTCTTATCGTTCTTAGTTTAGTCTTTTATTTATATCATATGCTTAATGTTTCTAACTCTTGCATTAATTTTTGTCTTTCCTAGCTAACCCAATTGGGCTTGTAAGCATCTCTATTTTTCTCATTTAGGTGAAAAAAGAGACACAACATATTGGTGACTCCACTAAGGAAAGGTATCAATTTCCTCCCCCATTTGGGTTATTTTAGCTCTTCCTTTTATTTCTTTAACTTGCAGGAACCATAATCAGCCCAAGATGACCTGCAAAAAGTGAAATTCAAAGCTGAGCTAAGAGAATTCCATCCGAAATTTTCTTCATGGCCATGTAACAGACAATGCGTGTATGTTTTAACCCACAGGTGCGTCTTCAATGCACGTGTGCCAAAACGACTATATTTCTCAGCGCATTCTTCACACCTACACCCATAAGCCATTTTTCATTTCATGCATTAACGCTCACAGTGCCTCTGTCTACTTTGCAACGCAGGCATCTATCCAGAAAATCAAATATTGAAAGGGTTTTTGTGATCTGTTGAAGGCCCATAACCTTCTCAAAATTGATTCCATGCAGATTGTAATATGAAACATAATTAGATACCCTCTCCATATGAAGGGATTAGTCAAAACATAGGCACTTAGGGGGTTAAAATCACAATTCCCTCTTTTTCTTGCATTTTTCCACATGGATGGCTTGCTTTGATTAAAGTTTAAGTTGGATTCATTCTACATCACATACAAAACTTGCATTGGGACCAGAAATTGGATATCAATCATTGAGTATGCTCTTCTCTCGTACCCCAAAGTGATCTTGAGAATCATAAAGAGACTGAGGGAAAATTTCATCTCCCTTAAAAAGACAAAATCTTTAGGAGAGGACAACAACCCCCCTTGGGACTCCTCTTAGTTTATTTTTTCAAACACATCTTAAGATTGTAAGGGCCCATACATGACCACATGCTACAAAGATAGGATAGTGGTGAAATTTAATTTCTTAGATTAAATCACTAGGGAAGTTTAAAGGTTTTGTAATGGGACCATACATACCCACATGTGCACAATCTAGGATAGTTTCAAATCTTTCTTAGATTAAATCACAATAGGGAGTTAAAGGAATAGCAAGGACCCACATGTCCACATGATAGTTTCCTAGGGACTTTAAAATTTCACAAGGTTGTACCAATGAAACATAGTAACTTAGGTAATCAATACTTTTAAGGACCAAGCAAAGTCCACATGCAGCAAGGTGACACCTAAATTATTAAAAATTGGCACACTTTCACTTGTTCACACACAAAGTTCACCAATCACTCACATAATGTTTTTTTTTAAATCGTGGAGGTAAAAGTAAGTTTCCTCCTATTGTTCCTGAGTCTGTACTTAAGGCTCAAAAGTATAGTGTCAAGGCATCCGAAAGTATGTTAAATATTGATAAAAGGATTACGCTAACCTTCGGTATAGGAAACTAATGAGGATTTCTACGTTCTTGTTGTCTAGCTTCCAATTGTTCCTGAGTGGTAATATCTTGTTCAATGGCTGCCCATGAACGTTCAAGTTCCTCCCGGGTGTTAGCAGTTTTAAGGATTGTGTCAAAAAGATTTAAAGAAATGTGTGTTTGATTAGATAGTTCGGGTTCAATATTAGGTTGAGTTGCAGCAGGAACAGTCATTGAGGGATAGTACCAGTATGGAAATAATTTAAAGAGAGATTTCAACGCTGTTTCAATTTTGGTATAAATAAAGAGAAATTTTACTTTAAGAACAAAATAGGAATGCAAACTTGAAGGCTCTTTCCCGTAAATGTATTATTTTTAATAAAAAGAGATGTGGGGTGAGAGAAAAACATTTAGCGGTATATAACGCAAGGTTCCTGTTAAAGGGAAAACTCACACATAAACAGAAGAAGAAATTAGTATAGAAATAATTGACATAGTGTAAATAAATATATAACTCTGTAAATGCAAATTGGTCTTACACCCACTGATAACTGGTGCAGAGGAAAGACAATAACCAATTATAGAAAGATGAAATCCCTTCTCTATAGTAGTGGTCGTACTAAAGTATAGCGATACACATCAATTATGAAAAGCGAAATAAAATGAAACATGAAACACAAGGAAAGAAACTTGTAATACAGTCGTGACGGAATCAAGAATATTCAGATTTTGCTTATATTAACTTCTCGAATGCAAAAACTCTATTCTCATCAATACCAAAAAGGTCTAGCCTTTTCTATTTCTTTCTCTGCTATATTTATACAATTTTACAGATCAGTTAAACTTTTAACGGTTTCACAAAATTGGTTACAACCGATAGGAGCGCAACTGCTCCCTTTATCCTACTCTGTTTTCAATTGGTGCTAGGTGCTCATCTTCGCGTGGATTCGGTGTATGTAATGCATCTGTCCACAAATTTAGATACTAGCTGCGAGGGTTCCACTTGACAGCTGGCCTCCGCAAAGTAGCATTCTCGGGCAAACTACTGCATCTTGTCGCCCGTTTGTGCATCGACGATGTCGAGGGAACTTATTTGTGCGCTGGGTTGGATCAAATGCTTATCAACTCGAGCCATGTCCACCTTGTCTATATGAGAGATATCTGCCAAATCTCTCTCCTCCTTCTCTTTCAGATCAAGCGAGATCTATTCTACATTCATTTGTATTAAAGTTTCGGCATCGCCTCTAGTGTCCATACCCAACAGCTCGCCCTCTATGTAATTGAAGGCTTCTTCTAATAAATTCATCACTTTTTGGGCTTGTTCCTTTCCCAGGGTAACGTTATGCTCTCAGTCCTTCAACAAAATATTACCTCTAGTTTGTTCTGGGAGAGTGAGTACGGGGGAACCTGCTAAAACTGTGTCATTCATGGCTATTAGTGCCTCCTGGAAGGTGACCCGAGCTGCTCCTGCATCTCTTTCTCTGTCAGTCAGGTTCTCGGAAACCCGATGCATCAACAAACAATCCTCTCGGATCGTTTCTATTTTGGCGAGAAAACTCTGCTGCACAGAAGAGATCTTATTCTGAATCTGGGTCGCTCAGGATTTAAATCCCTCGACATCAATAACCTTACCTTTAGTGATCTCCACCTGCATCTGCAACTCTGCAATCATAGTCCTCTACTGACCAGCCTGCACCCGACCGTCTTGGATCACTGAATGTGCTTGTTCCAACTTAGTTTTGAGCACTTCTATTTCCTTTTTATCGGCTAGTCGGGCCAGTTCTATTTCTTCGCTCACCTGACCTTTACCGCTTTCTGCGGCCGAAACCACTCTGGCTTCGAGAGTCTTGATCAGACAATTCTTTCTTTTGAGCTAGCTTTTTAACATCCCAACCGAGAATTGATTCGCAGATGCATACCCTCCCAGTGTTTCTGCGATCTCCGTGGTGAATTCCTCATTCTTTTTGTTCTTTCCATCGGTCATAACTTTGAACCTTTTAGCAGTCGATCCTTTGTCCTAGTAAACCTCCCTTTTCACAACTGCCTTTCTCTTTTTGTCAAAGAAGAACTCATTTGGAGGAAGTTCTTATGCTCTGATAGGCCTTAGCTCCTCACCAAAAATCCATCCTTCTTCTATATTTCCTTGCGTTGACTGCAAAGGGGTGACAGAAGTGATGGGTTCCCCGATCTGCTTTGCTGCCTTTCCTGGTGTGACGATTGAGTCCTGCTTCTTCAGAGGATCAGAGGTCTTCGTCTCAGCTTTTGGATTCTGGGTTTTTGGCGGGTCTGTGTTTTTTACTTCCTCCTCTGAACTATGTTCCTTGGGTGGGTCCGTAGTCTCTTCTTCTGCTTCGGGATTCTTCCCATGCTCCCCTTCCTGGTGTTTTCCGGGGTTAGAAATTTGATCCTCAGAACCTTCAGCATCCTTATTTTTATCCTCGAAAATACCCAAACCTCCCAACACAGTGGGAAGGCTTCTTCGTCTATGTTCTTGGAATTTTAATACCGATGCCATGTCTTCGGGTGCTAAAGATCGGATTCTGACTAGCACTTCCCCATAAGATCTTGCCCCTCGAAAAATGTCATCCGAGGGTGAACACTCGTGTTCAAACTTCTTCAGCCCACAATTTTCCAAATGGTTTCTTACGATTTTCTGAGGATCATGTTTTTTATATTCAATGGAGACCAAACTCAGGTCTTCCAGGGCTGCAGCCTCGGCTTTAGCATGCCTGAAATCCAACAAAAAATAAGAATTTAGCCGAACAGGGAAAAATGGCCATACCTTCTTCGAATATGCTTTGAGCTCTTTACTCACCCCACCAATCACTGTTTGTCGGGCGATCTCGCGATAGGCCAGCTTGTCGGGGATGAACAATGGTAGCGCAAGCGGGGGAACAGTAGATCCGAACACTCTGAAATAGGAAAACTCTGCTTCTATGTACTAGTCTGCTATACCACTCAGATTTACAGCAATGTTGTTTGGGATACGAGGTGGTGAATGACCAAAAATAGCGATGTGCAAAGGCACCATCACCCAGTTGAAAATTTCGTAGATAAATTTGCCCGCTTTATTCTCCCACAGTTTGTTGTGGTACTCATGTACAGGTTTTTCTAGGGTTGGATTCCAAGCCCAGTTCATCAAAGGGAATGGTGTCATGGAACATATTGCGTCCATGATATATGCAGACATGAAAAAAGAGGATGGTCTACCACTTGCTTTCTGCTCCCGATACTCTGTGATCTGGTTGAACAAACTGTCCGAGAGGATCTTTGCCCAGTTAAATGAGCAACCTTCTGCTACCCGAAATATGAGAGGTACCCATGCAATGTAGAAATGCGATGTATCCTCCTTTCCAAATAGTTGGCATGTCATCATTGCCACATAAATATACTGTGGCTCCAGCGAAGCGATTGAATAAATGCCCTGGTCATTTGCTCTGAATTTTGTGGAGCACGAAACCCAATCTTTTATCAAACCGGGCATGGTTTTGTCATATTGAGTGCATTCCTTCTCTTTGAATCCCTCCAGGAATTCAGCATCATATGTGTATTCATATGTTGTTGGGAGCTTATACATGGTTTGGATATGCTCTGGTCTGAAAGTCCCGACCGTGGTCCGTTGGTCATTTATGATAGTTCTGGTGGGTAGGTCTATGTGATCCAACGCCCATCGGATCATGTCATAATATGGGAGTAACCGTGGTCTGGTTGCAACCCGGTGCATTCCCAACTGAACAACTATCTTGTATTTAGTGTTCAGATCGTCCCTTTCATTATCATTGTCGTCGGAGTCTGAATAATTCACCAACTCAGATTGCAGAATATCTGAAACAAACGACCAGCTAGGGACTGAGCCGCCACTCCAGGGCGAAGTGTCGGAGACATTATCCGGGCCTTGCCCTGCAACCTCGATATTCGCCTTCGCTGCTTTCCTTGGAGCCATGGCTGAAACTTGTGTTTTCTCTCTTCTGCAATAGACCTGTGTATACATGCAGAAATTAGTTCACTCGGAGAAAGGTGAGCTCTGTGCGCTTATGAAAAATGTTTAAAATAAAATGAAACTCCTGTATATATTTGAAAATTCTGTACTCTTCGACATAGGTTTGTCAAATCGCAATTAGAAACAAATTTATTGCATAAAATACGATCTCATTATTCGTAGATTCACTCTAATCTTCCATTAATGTCATCAATGTTTGGCGGTCTAATGGTCAGTCAGAGTATGGAGAGTAAAAAGTTACGTCGGGAAATGTGCAAACCTCGATGCACAGGATATATTTCGTGTTATTTTAAAATTTCGAATCTTAGCAACGTAAATAATTTTCTCGTTGTTCACTGCATCGTGAATTTCCTTTTTACATTTTGACTCTTCAACTCGCGAGACTGCGAGTGACGATTTTAGCTTAATTAATAGTAATCGTGATTTGGAGCATCATTAATTATATAATTAATTTATTCGCCATATCGCGACTCGGAACTTCGAAGACAAACTTTTGGGAGAATGGTATGCCGAGTCGCGAAACCGCGATGTGGCGATAATTAAGGCTCAAATTATGGGGAAAAAATCTTAGATTAGGCTACTAATTGATCTTGCTATAATCATGTCACAACCCTGTGAGTCGGGGTTTTGGACGCCTTAACTTTATGAAAGAAAGTGCCGAGTGACGAAGCGCCGAGAACCAAATTTAACCATGGTTAGTTTTTCACCTTTAATCCTTGACCAAGGTTATCAAAACACTTATCGTGTTCTCGGCTCTTGGGCCATAAAAAACAAAAACTTGGGTTTGACAAATGCCGAGGCGTGAAACCCTGACGACATCTAATCATGGGTTAAAATTTTTACCCTAGTTAATGTCTTGGGCGGAAATTGAAAACGACTTCGCCGTTTCATGACTCGGGACGTGTGAACTCAAGGTTTAAAGTATCCGACCTGCGAGACCCCAAAATAAAACAAAAGAACGAACATACTTGCGAAAATGGATCTGTTTTGAAAGTGGAAAAGCATTTCCGTCCAGGCGATAAGATTTCAGAGTTTTAAGATCTCGGAAGGAAAAAGGAAATCAACTTTAGATTTCAAGTGTAAAAAATTGAAAATTGTGCAAGGTAAAAACAAGGGCAGCTCCAACATAGGCTCCAACTAGGGATCCTGCCTTCCTGTGAGGCGGGAAGAACAGTAGACTAGGTGCCAATATTGGGTAAATGGAGTCACAAGTTAAAATCCACAGAAAAATTCAAGGAAAAAGATAGAAGGGAGGGAAAAACTTCATTTTGTACTTCAAGAAGTTTTTTCGAACTCAGATACTCTTTCCAAACATGGCTGAAGTCACTTTCACAAATTTCCCATTCTCACTACTAACTTTGGGGATGCTTTAAGACAGTTGAAATGACCCTAGGAGATTCAACATATCTTGTGAATCTCAGCTCGCATCAAAAGAACGATATTATATCTTTCTTTTTTTTTTTAAAGGGAAATCCCGTCTGAATTTGGAGTATTGATCAGGTTTTTAGAAGCATTGGTTACCAAAGTAGCATGATATTCATGTATAACAACCTTACAAATATCTCAGACATTGCTTCACTGCCAGCGAGCCTGTTCAGTACCCCGGTGAAGTTGTATGGCCCCTTTCACTGAATTTCCTTTCACCACTTCGGAAAAATTTATGCGTTTAAACACTGAGACTTGGGAAATCATTTATGAATTTCCTTCCATCGTCTTCATGGACTAGGTGGGGGCAATCATTTCTGAATTTCCTTTCACCACCTGTCTTATAATTTAGTTTTAAAGCACGAAGATGGGGGCAATCAGTTTGTATCAGGGCTGATATCTGTGTAAAATTTTGTATCAGAGGTCTGTCAACTTATTTTGATTACTTGGTATCAATCTTCCTTTGACCTTCACAACACCTTTGTTCTTAGGGAGACAGGGGAAAATAAAATTTAAGGGACATCCTGTTCAAGCAAGCTTTGATTTTTTCGACGCTGTTGAAAATCCTAGGAGAGTTAAGATCGCTCTAAACGTTCCTTCGCTTAGCAGAAGATCGAGTAGTTGTGAAGACCAACTTTCTTATCAAGATCTGTTTCAAAATCCCTGAGGTTTAAAACGAAAAACGTTTACCCCCTCACAAGGACTCGGGAAAATAGTGACTTGCTAAAAGTTAGTCCCAGAGATAGACAGAAATCAAGGCAGCAATTAGATGGCTAATATACAAAAGGTCACAACAGTTCGGGACTGGATTTCAGAGAAATTTAGGAACAAATATTATGACTGACTGTTTTTAGGTTTAATGTATTCGTTCAAATTATTTTATTTGAGGATTGTGAGGCCAAAAATAATCCTGTTATCTAACCTTTTATATGGCAATTTTAAAAATGTTACCTTAGTTTGCTTAAACAGCCTTTCATGACCTATGTATTAAGAAATCTCACCTCTATCTTTTCTTTTCACTTTCTTTGTGAACTATGAATTATCTTATGTATCACCTGTTTTATGTCGTTCTATTTCCAACACCGACCTGCACATTATTTTTTCTGCTAGTTTCGTCTACAGCTGGAATCCTGTAAAAACAAATACAAATCTTATTGGAAATGTGTTGAGAGTTTAGGAATGAAAACCAAAAATTAAAAGTAAATGTTTGAACGAAAATATAAGTATGTACAAAACACTCATAATGAGATTTATTTAAATATATATATATATATATATATATATATATATATATATATATATATATATATATATATTGATGACTGTTACGTCATGTAGTGCTTTAGATACCGCCCGTTGATAGGGGCGCTGAGAACTTCTCCATCAATATTTTCCAGAAGAAAGGAATTTTTTCCTTCTAGAGCCGAGACCCTGAATGGCCCATACCAAAGGTGATCAAATTTTCCATGCTTCACGGCTTCTTCCCTTCTCGTATCCCATCTTAACACTAAATCACCTGGGAGGAATTCTCTGTCCTTTGCCTTGAGGTCGAACAATTCTTTCATATCATCCTGATACTTCTACATTTTCTCATCAACCTCCACTCTATTCTATTGAACCTTGATCAGTTGGTTAATTCTCCTGGTTACATGATTGGGTTCTTTGTTCTGATCCTGCCATAATTTCATCACTGGCAACGCTAAGTTTATAGGCAGAACCACCTCGGTCCCATAGACCATTTGAAACGGAGAAATGTCGATAGACCTTTTAGTGCTGATGCGGTTTTCCCACAATGCGTACTTCAAATGCACATGCCAGGACCTTTTGTTTTCATCCAGTACTTTTTTGATTACATTTACCAGGCTCTTGTTAGATGATTCGGCCAGCCCGTTTCCCTGGGGGTAATAAGCAGTGGAATGGCCGAGAACGATATTGTACTTTTGACAGAAGCTAATCATAGCCATGGACTTAAAGGCCTGGGCATTGTCGGTAACAATATTTCAGGGACACCCGAATCTTGACAAGATGTTATCTTCCAAGAAGTCGATCACCACCGAGTCTGTTGCCCTTTTGGTTGGAATGGCTTCCACCCACTTTGTAAAATAATATGTGGCTGTTAAGATCCACTTATGCTGAGCACTAGAATGGGGATTAATTTCCCCTATAAAGTCTAGACCCCATTGTTGAAATGGAGCTTTGGCTTTGACCAGAACAAGTGGCAGTGCGGGGAGTTTCTGCTTACCAGCGAATATTTGACACGAGTAACAGGCACGCACCTTGGCATTGACGTCCGAAAATAGTTTCGGCCAATAGTATCCGACCCTCAGTATCTTGTAGGCTGTGTCTCTCCATGCATGGTGTCCTCCACAGATTCCTTCATGAAATTCTTCTATAACCCGTGGAGTTTCCGACTCAACCAAACAGACTAGTAAAAACTCGAGTGGATCCTTCCAGTATAGTTGATTTTCAGAAATGCAATATTTTACAGTGTGGAGTTTTAACGTTCTGCATTTGGCTGGTGATAATCCATGTGGACATTTCAGGTTTAAAAAATAAAAAACTATGTCTTTATACCAACCTGACGATATGATTTTTTCTTCAACCTTGCTTGGATATGTCTGGTCATCCGGCTCTTGCAAATGTGTGTCTCCATCTTCTCCTTGGAGGCAATTGATATCAAGAGCTCTAAGGTTCGACTCAGCCAAGAGTTTAGCCAGACCCTGCCCCTTTATCAATTTAGTAGGCTTGACTTCTAGATCGAATTCTTGTATTTTAGTGAGCCAACGCCCTCGTTTTCCATCTCTATCTGGCTGTACCAATATATCTTTCACAACACTGGTTGGCACGTATGCGATAATTTTTGAATGCAGTACGTAGGTTATGAATTCTTTTAGCGCTTTCACCATTGTGTATGCCTGTTTTTCTATTATGTCATACTTTAGTTCGGTGTCTCTAAGGCTCTTGCTGAAAAACATGATCAGTCGTTCGAAGCCTTCATCATCCTTTTGCAGTAATACCGCAACGATAGTATGTTCAGAAGCGAACGAGAAGATGAGGAAATCTTTCAAGTAATCTGGGCTTGCTAACACAGGTGCCTCGCTGATGACCTTTTTAATATGCGCAAACGATGCTTTAGCCTCGGTTGTCCAATTTACTCTGCTATCTTTCTTCAGCATTCCTGTGATCAATTTGATAATCTCAGCAAAATTTGGTATAAACCTTCGTAAAAAAATTATTGTACCTAAGAAAGATTGAATTTCTTTTACATTTCTAGGAATATTTATAGTTTCTATTGCTTCAATCCTCTTAGGATCGATCCTGATCCCATCTTTAGATACGATATGCCCCAGAAGCTTACCTTCCTGCATAGCAAAATGTGATTTCTTTGGGTTCAAAGACAGGCCATACCTGCGGCATTTTTTGAAAGTCTGTTTTAAATGGATCAAATGTTCTTCATCGGTTTTAGATAAAACCGTCAAATCGTCAAGGTAGATGACTACGAACTTGTCTCTTTCTCCTACGAAAGCGATGTCCAAAGCGCACTGGAATGTATCCCCTGCATTCATCAAACCAAACGGCATTTTGTCATACATGAATGTACCCCATGGTGTGGTGAAAGCAGTTTTTTCTCTATCTTGCTCGTTCATGGCGATTTGGTTGTACCCAGAGAACCCATCTACCATGGACATTCAATTTTCTCCAACTACCCTTTCTAGTACATGATCCATTTTAGGAAGCGGATAATTATCCTTAAGAGAGGACTTGTTCAAGTTCCGGAAATCTACACACAGTCTGATTTCTCCGTTCTTTTTTTCTAACAGGGACCAGATTTTCCACCCAGTCTGAGTATCTTAGAGGTACAATTATTTTTGCATCTAAAATCTTCTTAACTTCCTTTTCAATGACGGGAAAAAAAAGGGGGTTAAATTGCCTGAGATTTTTCCTAAAAGGCTTGACCCCGGGCTTCAAAGGTATCTTGTGCTCAATTATGGAAGTATCATACATTCGGAGCTCATCATAGGACCAGTCAAAAACATCTTTATACTGTCTGAGTAGGTCTCTGTACTGGTCTTTTACCTTGGGTGGGAGGAATTTAGATATATTTGCTATCCTAGATTCTTTTTCAGTTCCTATGTCACAATCCTCCACTTCTTCTGGTTGGGGCTGCAAAGTGGATTTCACAGGTATGTCGTTCTAATCGAAGAGTATTTCTAATGGAATTAAACCTTTCAGGATTTGGTTGTTTTTAAGGACCAACATACAATGATCTGTTATTTTTTCTTGAAAGGTTTCAGGATCTTCACCCTCTTGCATAATCCACATCGGGTCGTTTTGATTTTCTTGGTCTGGATGAGTTTCAGAGAACTCACCTACTGCCATAAGAAATTTTTGAATTTTTTCGTCATCTTCAAAGACCTGCCAGTGTCGGACATTGTCTGGTATAGAGGGTTTATATCTGATTTCAATGTGATATTTTAGTTTGATGGTCATTGGAGGAGAAAAGGTTGAAGCTGCTTTGGCCAAAGCGTCAACATGTAGATTCTCTGCGCGAGGAATAAAATGGACTTTTACAGATGAGAAAAAATTCTCCATCAAATCCCAAGCACAATTTATGTATGTTCTTAGTCTGGGATGCTTGGCTAGGTATTGTTGGTTTACTTGTCTTACTATCAATTTAGCATCACCGTAAACCTCCAAGTTTTTTATATTTAACTTCTTTGCAGCCTCTAAACCTAAGATTAATTATTCATACTCACATACGTTATTGGTGTAATCTATGTCCCACTGCAAACGATATGAGAAAGGGATAATAAAATTACCTTCAAGTGCTACCAAAAGTACCCCAGCACCAGCTCCTTCAGAAGACGAAGCACCATCGAAGTACATTTTCCAAATACCAGTACTGCACAGCTCTTCTATTAAGGGGCTAAGCTCTTCCTTCTTCACATCGAATTCTTCTGGACACCCATCTAAACCATCATCAAAGGACAAAATGCAATTCCCTAGATCTTGATCTGCAACGTAAATGGGAAAGTTGTTTGGGTTTTGAGGATCACTGACGGTATACGCTAATGTTGTTTCCCTGTACAAACGAGTGAATTGACCACCGAAAACAGGGATTGTGGCATATGACATGTCCAATTCTAAAGAACCCCCCAACTTGGCTCCCCATGATCTGGATAAAAGCATGCCATATTTGGGGGGAATATCGGCTATAACCACATCCATCAGGATACTCTTGACCTGGACCTGAGCCAGGGTAACTACCAGATCTTTTATCATCCCCATACATTTAACCTTTCTGGAATTGAAAGAGTACATATTTCCGTAGGGTCTAGTGATCTGGAGACCCAACCTCTCCATTATAATTTTGGGCATAACATTATGTGAAGCCCCGGAGTCTAACATACAGTTATGCATTAACTGATCATGAATGTTCAGGGTGATATAGAAAGGAGCGACGTTGTCTTTGGATCCTCAAAATGAGGACCAAAGGTGATGTTAGGTCTATCATCTTCCAGATTGATAACATCAGACTGAATTTCTCGGATAACATCAGACTGACCCTCTAGATCGTAGACACCCATCGCTTTGGCAATCTGCTTCCAATAAGCAGGATTTTTTGCTAATTCTACCAAAGGAATCGGTATTTTAATTTTGTTTAACTCATTTTCAAGACTGAAAGATGTATTTACCTTATCTGTTTCTTTGGTTAAGACTTCCACATTTTTTCTTTCGGACTTACTTGTCTGAATCGCTTTATCACTCGTGATCTTAGTCGTAGACTTGACTTTATCTACTGGTTCAGTTTCTTCTGTCTGAGTTTCAACTTTTTTCGCCTCGGACTCTTGAGTGCTTGTTACCTTGGTTTTCTTGCTGGGTAACAAGGTCTCTTCCGAAGGAGGTTCATAAACTTGACCTTTTTGAAGGATTTTCTTAGGTTGATTCGTTGAGGTAGTCTTATTTTTAGATCTTAGATTGTATTTGGGTTGAAAATCAGCCGCTATCATTTCTGTTTCGGGTTGAGATACGCAGAGGTCAGTATGATCACCTTCTTCATATTCGTTAGATGGTTGAGGGGTATTTAAAGATTTCTCATAGTCTTCCCTGGTCAAGAATGGCTGCGAACATTCATCACCGAAATTCGCGACTTCATCTTCCGAATCTCCGAAATCTTGGAGGTCATTTGCTCCTATAAAATTTTCGTTTTTTAGTGGAGCTTGTATTTTTTTATCTTCATTCTTTATTTGTCTCTGTTGATTTTGGGGATTTGGGTTTCTCCTGAAGTCCTTTTTATTTGAAGAATCATATTTAGCCTGATCCAACTCCATCCTAGAGATTTTGTTAGATATTTCTTTAATTATTCAGGCCATATCATCTACTCTGTCATCAGTGTATCTATTTGACCCCAAAGGACCCGCTGGTTCTCTATAGCGTCTATTTTCACGGTTGACTGTTTCTACTTTAGCCTTTAATTTACCTGAAGCCATCATATTAGATTCTATTTTGACAACATCATCTTGCATTCTATTTAGGGTGGCTCCTCTTCTTTTTCGCAAAAGAAGTGCAAAATCAGGCTCGAAATCTCCCACGAAGCTTACTTTGGCTGAGGGTTCAGAGGGTTTAACTGCGGCTAGAATCTTATTATACAGTTTGTTGAATCTCAGAATAAATTCCATAACCGTTTCTGAGTTCTTTTTCTTTAGTGACCCAAAATCGATAAGATAATATATGTGATCTTTTTGCTCTCCCCATTGTCTTAGGAAAGCATCTTCCAAGGCGTCATACGATAGGATAGAAGCTGCGGGTAGGGTCCGAAACCAATTTCGGACCAGTCCTTCAAAGGTCTAGACAAGGAGTCTCGAATAGACATCTTCGTGCTCGATACCACAGATGTCTGTGAATTGGTCGAAGAAACTTATATGCTCGACTGCGGTTAGATCTCCCTCGCCCGTGAACTTAGGAAGATTTTTGATGTAGTTTTCAGGTAAATCATGGAGGGGAACGGATAAAACTAGGGGAGCGTATCTCGCTGCTACTTTTGTGAATAATCTGGGAGGAGGGATGACATTTCCTTGACCTCCACCTCCTCCACCAGGAGCGCCCCCACCACCTCCTCCAACGCCTGCCATCAACTCAGGTGTAGAAAATGAGTGTGTAGCAAACTTTTTGGAATCAGGCGAGACTGGGAAGTTCTGTCGAAGAAAAGCTGGTATGTCAAATGACAACGATCTTTCTAAAGGACCCTTTCCCTTGCTTATAGATGGGAAAGTCTGATGGATCTCACTCCTAACTTCAGAGCAGTTTGGCGTCAGATCTTTGGTATCAAACAGAGGACTAGAAGAAGTAGAAGGTTCTGAATGGCATTTAGTCTTTAAAGGTGGGTTTTTAGGCTTATAAGCTGTAGCGGTTGACTCGAACGAGCCTCTCGCTCTTAAAAAATTTCCAGGATCATTAACAAGTGTAATCAGCTTGCCGTCCGGGTTCTATCTGGTACTCTTCCTACCAGAATCCAGTTTATGTTTTCATGGAGTCGCCAAGTGAAAGATTTAAAAAAGCCTTAAAACGGTGTGCACTCTATGTTCACTATCAAAGAGTAACACTATCAACGAAATGATTTGTCGTTTTTCCCACGGAAAAGATTTCGTAACTTCGCTCCCCGGCAACGGCGCCAGAAAGATGTTGTTCCTGAGTCTGTACTTAAGGCTCAAAAGTACAGTGTCAAGGCATCCAAAAGTATGTTAAATATTGATAAAAGGATTACACTAACCTTTGGTATAGGAAACTAATGAGGATTTCTACGTTCTCATTGTCTAGCTTCCAACTGTTCCTGAGTGGTAATATCTTGTTCAATGGCTGCCCATGAATGTTCAAGTTCCTCTCGGGTGTTAGCAGTTTTAAGGATTGTGTCAAAAATATTTAAAGCAATGTGTGTTTGATTAGATAGTTCAGGTTCAATATTAGGTTGAGTTGCAGCAGGAATAGTCATTGAGGGATAGTACCAATATGGAAATAATTTAAAGAGAGATTTCAACAATGTTTCAATTTTGGTATAAATAAAGAGAACTTTTACTTTAAGAACAAAATAGGAATGAAATCTTGAAGGCTCTTTCCTGTAACTGTATTATTTTTAATAAAAAGAGATGTGGGGTGAGAGAAAAACATTTAGCTGTATATAACGCAAGGTTCCTGTTAAAGGGAAAACTCACACATAAACAGAAGAAGAAATTAGTATAGAAATAATTGACATAGTGTAAATAAATATATAACTCTGTAAATTCAAATTGGTCTTACATTCGCTGATAACTGGTGCAGAGGAAAGACAATAACCAATTACAGAAAGATGAAATCCCTTCGCTATAGTAGTGGTCGTACTAAAGTATAGCGATACACATCAATTATGAAAAGAGAAATAAAATGAAACATGAAATAAAAGGAAAGAAACTTGTAATACAGTCGTGACGGAATCAAGAATCTTTAGATTTTGCTTATATTAACTTCTCGAATGAAAAAACTCTATTCTCATTAATACCAAAAGGTTCCAGCCTTTTCTATTTCTTTCTTTGCTATATTTATACAATTTTACAGATCAGTTAGACTTTTAACGGTTTCACAAAATTGGTTACAACCGATAGGAGCGCAACTGCTCCCTTTATCCTACTCTGTTTTCAATTGGTGCTAGGTGCTCATCTTCGTGTGGATTTGGTGTATGCAATGCATCTATCCACAAATTTAGATACTAGCTGCGAGAGTTCCGCTTGACAGCTGGCCTCGGTGAAGTAGCATTCTCGGGCTAACTGCTACAGCTTGTCGCCCATTTGTGCATCGACGATGTCGAGGGAACTTATTTGTGCACTGGGTTGGATCAAATGCTTATCAACTCGAGCCATGTCCACCCTGTCTATCTGAGAGATATCTGCCAAATCTCTCTCCTCCTTCTCTTTCAGATCAAGCGAGATCTGTTCTACATTCATTTGTATTAAAGTTTCGGCATCGCCTCTAGTGTCCATACCCAACAACTCGCCCTCTATGGAATTGAAGGCTTCTTCTAATGAATTGGTCATTTTTTGGGCTTGTTCCTTGCCCAAGGTAATGTTATGCTCCCAGTCCTTCAACAAAATATTACCTCTAGTTTGTTCTGGGAGAGTGAGTTCGGGGGAACCTGCTAAAACTCTGTCATTCGTGGCTATTACCGCCTCCTAGAAGGCGACCCGAGCTGCTCCTGCATCTCTTTCTCTGTCAGTCAGGTTCTCGGAAACCCGATGCATCAACAAAAAATCCTCTCGGATCGTTTCTATTTTGGTGAGCAAAATCTGTTGCGCAGAAGAGATATTATCCCGAATCTGGGTCGCTCGGGATTTAAATCCCTCGACATCAATAACCTTACCTTTAGTGATCTCCACCTACACCTGCACCTCTGCAATCATAGTCCTCTGCTGACCAGCCTGCACCCGACCGTCTCGGATCATTGAATGTGCTTGTTCCAACTTAGTTTTGAGCACTTCTATTTCCTTTTTATCGGCTAGTCGGGCCAGTTCTATTTCTCCGCTCACCTGACCTTTAGCGCTTTCTGCGGCCGAAACCACTCTGGCTTCGAGAGTCTTGATCAGGCGATTCTTTCTTTTGAGCTGGCTTTTTAACATCTCGACCGAGAATTGATTCGTAGATGCATATGCTCCCATCATTCCTGCGATCTCCGTGGAGAATTCCTCATTCTTTTTGTTCTTTCCATCGGTCATAACTTTGAACCTTTTAGCAGTCGATCCTTCGTCCTGGTAAACCTCCCTTTTCACAACTGCTTTTCTCTTTTTGTCAAATAAGAACTCAGTTGGAGGAAGTTCTTCTGCTCTGATAGGCCTTAGCTCCTCACCGAAAATCCATCCTTCTTCTATATTTCCTTGCGTTGACTGCAAGGGGGTGACAGAAGTGATGGGTTCCCCGATCTGCTTCGTTGCCTTTCCTGGTGTGACGACTGAGTCCTACTTCTTCGGAGGATCAGAGGTCTTCATATCAGCTTTTGGATTCTAGGTTTCTGGCGGGTCTGTGTTTTTTACTTCCACCTCTAAACTATGTTCCTTGGGTGGGTATGTGGTCTCTTCTTCTGCTTCAGGATTCTTCCCATGCTCCCCTTCCTGGTGTTTTCCGGGGTTAGAAATTTGATCCTCAGAACCTTCAACATCCTTCTTTTTATCCTCGGAAATACCCAAACATCCCAACACAGTGGGAAGGCTTCTTTGTCTATGTTCTTGGAATTTTAATACCGATGCCATGTCTTCGGGTGCTAAAGATCGGATCCTGACTAGCACTTCCCCATAAGATCTTGCCCATCGGAAAATGTCATCCGAGGGTGAACACTCGTGTTCAAACTTCTTCAGCCCACAATTTTCCAAATGGTTGCTTACGATTTTCTGAGGATCATGTTTTTTATATTCAATGGAGACCAAAATCAGGTCTTCCAGGGCTGTAGCCTCGGCTTTAGCATGCCCAAAATCCAACAAAGAATAGGAATTTAGTCGAACAGGGAAAAATGGCCATACCTTCTTCGAAGATTCTTTGAGCTCTTTACTCACCCCACCAATCATTGTTTGTCGGGTGATCTCGCGACAGGCCATCTTGTCAGAGATGAATAGTGGCAGCGCAAGCGGGGGAACAGTAGCTCTGAACACTCTGAAATAGGAAAAATCTGCTTCTACGTACCAGTCTGCTATACCACTCAGATTTACAGCAATGTTGTTTGGGATACGAGGTGGTGAACGACCAAAAATAGCGATGTGCAAGGGAACCATCACCCAGTTGAAAATTTCGTACATAAATTTTCCCGCTTTATTCTCCCACAGTTTGTCGTGGTACTCATGTACAGGTTTTTCTAGGGTTGGATTCCAAGCCCAGTTCATCAAAGGGAATGGTGTCATGGAACATATTGAGTCCATGACATACGCATACATGAAAAAAGAGGATGGTCTCCCACTTTATTTCTCCTCCCGATACTCTGTGATCCAGTTGAACAAACTGTCTGAGAGTATCTTTGCCCAATTAAATGAGCAACCTTCTGCTACCCGAAATATGAGAGGTACCCATGCAATGTAGAAATGCGATGTATCCTCCTTTCCAAATAGTCGACATGTCATCATTGCCACATACATATACTATGGCTCCAGCGAAGCGATTGAATAAATGCCCTAGTCATTTGATCTGAATTTCATGGAGCACGAAACCGAATCTTTTATCAAACCGGGCATGGTTTTGTCATATTGAGTGCATTCCTTCTCTTTGAATCCCTCCAGGAATTCAACATCATATGTGTATTCAGATGTTGTTGGGAGCTTATACATGGTTTGGATATGCTCTGGTCTGAAATTCCCGACCGTGGTCCGTTGGTCGTTTATGATAGTTCTGGTGGGTAGGTCTATGTGATCCAACGCCCATCGGATCATGTCATAATATGGGAGTAACCGTGGTCTGGTTGCAACCCGGTGCATTCCCGATTGAACAACTATCTTGTATTTAGTGTTCAGGTCGTCCCTTTCGTTATCATTGTTGTCGGAGTCTGAATAATTCACCAACTCAGATTGCAGAATATCTGAAACAAACGACCATCTAGGGACTGAGCTGCCACTCCGGGGCAAAGTGTCGGAGACATTATCCGAGCCTTGCCCTGCAACCTCGATATTCGCCTTCGCTGCTTTCCTTGGAGCCATGGCTGAAACTTGTGTTTTCGCTCTTCTGCGATAGACCTGTGTATAGATGCAGAAATTAGTTCACTCGGAGAAAGGTGAGCTCTGTGCGCTTATGAAAAATGTTTAAAATAAAATGAAACTCCTGTATATATTTGAAAATTCTGTACTCTTCGACATAGGTTTGTCAAATCGCAATTAGAAACAAATTTATTGCATAAAATCTGATCTCATTATTCGTAGATTCACTCTAATCTTCCATTAATGTCATCAATGTTTGGCAGTCTGATGGTCAGTCGGAGTATGGAGAGTAAAAAGTTACCTCAGGAAATGTGCAAACCTTGATGCGCGGGACATATTTCGCGTTATTTTAAAATTTCAAATCTTAGCAACGTAAATAATTTTCTCGCTGTTTGTTGCATCGTGAATTTCCTTTTTACATTTTGACTCTTCAACTCGCAAGACTGTGAGTGTCGATTTTAGCTTAATTAATAGTAAGCGTGATTTGGAGCATCATTAATTATATAATTAATTTATTCGCCATATCGCGACTCGGAACTTCGAAGACAAACTTTTGGGAGAATGGTATGCTGAGTCGCGAAACCGCGATGTGGCGATAATTAAGGCTCAAATTATGGGAAGAAAATCTTATATTAGGCTACTAATTGATCTTTCCATAATCATGTCGCAAACTCGTGAGTCGGGGTTTTCGACGCCTTAACTTTATGAAATAAAGTGCCGAGTGACGAAGCGTCGAGAACCAAATTTAACCATGGTTAGTTTTTCACCTTTAATCCTTGACCAAGGTTATCACAACAGTTATCGTGTTCTCGGCTCTCGGGCCATAAAAAACAAAAACTTGATTTTGACGAATGCCGAGGCACGAAACCTCGACAACGTCTAATCATGGGTTAAAAGTTTTACCCTAGTTAATGTCTTGAGCGGAAATTGAAAACGACTTCGTCGTTTCATGACTCGAGATGTGTGAACTCAAGGTTTAAAGTATCTGACCTGCGAGACCTCGAAATAAAACAAAAGAGCGAACATACTTGCGAAAATGGATCTATTTTGAAAGTGGAAAAGCATTGTCGTCCAGGCGACAAGATTTCAGAGTTTTAAGATCTCGGAAGGAAAAAGGAAATCAACTTTAGATTTCAAGTGTCAAAAATTGAAAATTGTGCAAGGTAAAAACAAGGGTAGCTCCAACACCTCCAACGGGATTTTGAAATGCCCCACCCTTTTCTTGACAATACTATCCACTCCCACTTAATTTCAACAAGGTTGGTTCATTCCCCCAATCTCTCAAACAACCACACCTAAAATCTTTCTAAAAACTCACTAAGTTTTCTTGCACGGGAGGTACCAAAAGAATTTTTTTATTCTAGGTAGGATCTCAGGGATAGGCATCCCAATAACTCCCTGTTATGTAGTTTTGATCTAAAATTGAAGAAGACTTGAAAAACTTGAATAATTATTGCAAGTGAAATGTTATGTGTTTAAAGCAACAGGATCAATTTGCAACACATAAATTAAGGATTACTTATGAAAAATAGACATAGACAACAACATAAATATTGAACATAAACACATGTGCACAGCAATTGATAAAGGAGTTCACCCCTCTTATGGGCTACATCTCCTGGTCCAGCTTCCAATGGATCATTATTATTAATTTCTCAAAAATTGCTCAAAAACATGTCTTACAATGCTCAAACTGACAAAC
>ML815751.1:75331-87215 GCA_009831015.1 Picea engelmannii
CAATTTGACGTATCCAGTTATCTAACTTTTCAGCGTTAACTTCTCCATTATAAAGTGGCAACTCAAATTTTATATCAAGCTTTAATGAAGGAATTTGCGAAGGAGTTTTACCATGCCCATTGGGAAGATGTTTCAAACTTGAATAAGAAGAAGAAGATGATGATGATGCAGGAGGAGAGGGTGGTGGAGAAGCACCATTCCCTCCATCTCTACCTAGAGTCTTGTCACCACCGCCTCCCTTATGCATTGAAGGGTTAGAGACTTCACCCTGCAACATCATGTTCCATTCCATCATGACTTTCATCATATCTCTCAACTGTATGATAGTCTGTCTGAAGTCTTCTTCTTCATTCGGAACATGTTCATGACCTTCTGCATCAGCCATGCTTGGTGAATGTCTCTCTGTAACTTGCGGTGAATGAAACTGCTTCCTCCTTGTCGGATAAGAACATGGCTCCACAAGTTGACCTTCTCCTCGTGTGAGTTTCAACCTTGTGAGCATCAGAAACAAAACATGCAAACAATCAAGTCTTCAAAACCAGTGCTCTGATACCAACTTGATCTAAAATTGAAGAAGACTTGAAAAACTTGAATAATTATTGCAAGTGAAATGTTATGTGTTTAAAGCAACAGGATCAATTTGCAACACATAAATTAAGGATTACTTATGAAAAATACACATAGACAGCAACATAAATATTGAACATAAACACATGTGCACAACAATTGATAAAGGAGTTCACCCCTCTTATGGGCTACATCTCCTGGTTCAGCTTCCAATGGATCATTATTATTAATTTCTCAAAAATTGCTCAAAAACATGTCTTACAATGCTCAAACTGACAAATCGACTGCTTCAATGGCTTCCCAGCATCCCAAAACCCCTGTCTGGGCTCTTTCGGCACCTCAATCGGTCGAAAAATGAAGAAGTTAGGCCTCCTGGAAGTCTCCCTCTTAAAGCTTGATGTCTCTAGTTCTACAATTCGCACCCCCCTTGAGTGAACCTGGCTCACACGCTCTTTAAAGCGTAAAAACCTGGCACCAGGCGCAACCGCGCCAACGGTGCAAACCATAGGACGGTTAAGGTGCCTCCATCCCCTAACCGCCTGGGCACCTGGGTGTATGGTAGCATGTGACAGAATGCTGGGCAAAGTCGTTAATTCGTTGTCCAACCGTGTAACTCCCGCGCAGTTAAACCACCGGTCAAACCACACGGACATTTAAACTTTGGGTATGGGTCAAACCCCACACGCATGTTTTAACACACGGTTTATACCATATATATAATGTAATGTATTTCAATACATTGCAATATAATGCAATGCAATGCGTTCCCAACGGTCAGCCAATGCATATATATTTGGGTCATATGTGTTACAATGCGTCCATGGGTCGGGGCTTAGCCCCGGCCCGACCCCCCTTTCCTTTCAAAAAAATATCAACTTTAAATATATGTTTTACAATATAGTTAACAAGGAACAAATGGCGGTACTTTGGCTAGCGAAGAGTTATGAAGTCGCTAGAGTTGGGGGAGGTCCGGGGGTCGAACCCCATGGACTACCCATATAATTTTATATAACCAATGAACAAAATGAAGGGGACATGTGGCGCCCATGGATTGGGCCACGTGTCCTCAGATTACTCGCCATAAATCGGACACGTGTCACCATCCAATACGCCAACAACCAACCAATAACCAACTGCCACATCATCATCGTACGACCTGTACGGTCCTGCCACATCACCGTACAGACTGTACAGACAGGTACAGTCAGCATCCAAAAATTTTGCCTGCTTGTCTTGGCGGACAGATCGCGATATCTCCTTCATACGGACTCCATTTGAGAAAGTAAATATACCACCGGAATCAGGAAGACGAGACATACGCAATGGAACTGTTTTCGTTGCATTCTGAGCACTTTGAACACTGAGCAAAATTTGATCCCCTGATCAAGTTCTCACATCATCAAAACCGTAGAAGTCGACAAATAGGGAACTTTCAAATGCTCCAAGTCAAGTGTTCCTACACCATAAGGCAGGGAGATACCTATGATGGGTTGAAGGCTGAGGTTCGGTTGTTCTGTGCATCCACCCTTGAGGAACCCACCTCTTGGATGGGATCCATCCCATGACCCATTTCTGAGGCCGAAAATATAAATGTTTCACTTTGACCAAGGTACCTAGTGACCAAATTTTAGGTCATCTACCCAGGTGGCAATTGTGGGTTGCAACTGCACCTTGATCATATTTTGTGTGGCTATTGGGAAATATTTCAAGTTCTTTCGAGATATACACCCTCTACCCCTCATTATAACTAAATACTTCATCCTTCATTAGTTCCTCTTCCGACGGCTTCATACCCCACTATCAAGTGTTATTGGAAGGTCCAGTGCTATTTGAGAGGAAGGATATTACAACTTTTAGGACATGAGAATTTTTTTTCTTTGTTCTCCTACATGGACAAAATCCACCTATCCACATATATACTTCTTCATCAAAATGATTTATGTATGATTCCCTTCTGATTACATCTAATTCTGAAATATATTGTGAAGGTTCAAAAAATTACAGCAAAGGCTCTTGACCATTTATTTCTCTCACCCCCATTTTCACACATCCACTTAGCTAGTCGGACATCATAGGGGACCCACATAATATCCATCATTCGACATGCTTGCTAAATCTCCCTCCTCTTCTAGGGGGAGTTCCTAGTGTTTCCCACTCGTCGACTTCACCTTCTCACACCCCTGTGAGTGCTAATGTCTTGGGATCAACATTACTCTGTTCCAATTTACTTGGGTCCACCTACCAAGGTCAACCATCCACTCACTCTCCTTTACATGGAAGCGGGGGGCCAACTTCTTCTCAAGGGGGAAGTACAAACCCACCTAGTCCCCCTCAAGGGTCAGGTACACAAAACACTCATACCATGGCTAGAACTAATCCTCCGCCACTACCTAAGATACCATATTTAGCTTCCCTCAACATACTAGATCTAAATAAACTCACCAATGATCCTATATTGCAGAACCCCACATGGCCTGCAATGCCTACCAAACTTCCTTCAAACATCCCCAAGTTTGAAGGAAAAGCAGGAGACGATCCCGCCAACCATATCATGACCTTACACTTATGGTTCTCTTCAAACAACATCATGGACAATTCCGTCTGATTGAGGTTATTTCAACGCACACTCACTGGCACATTAGCCAAGTGGTATGTAGAAGAAAAATCTAGGTCCCATGTGACCTTTGAATTCTTGGCCAAAGAATTTTTGACCTTATTTCAATTACCAATTCATCATGACAATGGTCTTGAAATACTCTCATAGTTTAAACAAACCTCCTCCATGCATATCGCTGACCACATTCATGAATGGCGTCGGTGACGTAGTCTCTGCAAAGCTGAAGCCACCCCGCAACAATGTCTCAATTGGTTCTCCAAATTGCTTGTTTCCCTACTTGCCAAATATGTGGACACCACCTTCCCCCAGTCTGAAGAAGAGGCCATTAGCAATACCCAACCATTCGAACTCATTTACTCAGAGTCAGGGTACTTATATATGGTACTAGCGGACGTCTCGAGACCCATGCCATTCAACCAAGACAAACCAGGGATGTCTCACTCTACGGATGGATTGATTGGTACCATGTCACACCACAATCCATACCCACCACAACCAACTACATATGGTACACCTCCATATCCACCGGTATATGGAGGAAATCCTTACTATCCCCCTCCCCCTTATCAACAACCATACCATATTTTCCATCCTCTACCTATAAGTGGACCCCCGTCGGCACCCATTACGTGCCCGATTGTTCAACCTAATTCTGGGAACCCCTCTACTCCTACTTATACCCTATTATCACCCTATAAGTTATAGGATCAACTGGTGACTAGGATATTATCTATCTCTAGTATTTTTGTTGACAAATGATTTTTCATTCTGCAAATAATTTGAAAAAGAAAAAAGAAAAAGAAAAAGAAAGAAAAGAAAAAGAAAGAAAAAAGAAAAAGAAAAGAAAAGAGAGCATAACAGAATTCAATAAAAGCCCCATGCAATAATAATAACTTGGTCCATACCTTTCAAGCATGGCCAAGTTCCTTTTAAATTGATGTTGATAGGGTAGTGAATGAGTTTGGCTAAACAGTTTAATCTTAGCCAAAGTGTCTAGGTTAGATTAGTGAATAAATCTCGCCAGAATGTCTAATCTTGGTCAGATAGCCCCAGGGTATAGTAATTTCTTAACCCAACAGTCTAATCTGGGTTAATTGTCATAGGAAGCTAGGTTAGAATATAGGCTAGTTGCTTTGTTGCTTCATTTCAATAAGAACTAGTTTGATGTAAGTGTTGCGCCATGTTTCAGATGTTTAAAAATGGTGTTGGTCAAGCCCCATGGTGGTGTCTACTTGAAAAACCTTGGAAAAAACCCATTAAATGCATTTACCCTAAGTTCTTCCTGGCGTATGTGTTTTACGCTCCCCATTTATGATCCTTTCACATATCAATGGTCCTGATCATGGCGCCCAGATCTATGGTGAGAATATTTTTCCAGACCCCCCCAAACATTCTACCTTTAATGAAGGGGGGGTGTCCAGACTTGCTGATAAGACCAGTGCACATCTGGACGGCCCAGGGTTGAGCGCACAGATCTTTGGTCAAAATTGGATTACGGACCCCACCGTCCATTCTGCCTTTAAAGGAGGGGGGGGGGTCCAGAATGAGGGATAAAGAGCATGCAAAGATCTGCGGCCACGAAACAAGCACTTGAATCAATGGCTCAAAATGTTTTTCAGACCCCCCCAACTGATCTGCCTTTAACCGAGGGGGGGTCCCGGAATGGTATCTTTCCTCTGGCGGGCCCCTCTTTATATGTGGCAACGATCTAATGGACTCGTGTCCCATCGTCCTCTGTTGTCTCACTTACCATCATCACCTCTGGACGTCACCACCCACCTTTCCCAAAATAGTCATGTCCCATAACTGTTGTCAGTTCTTCCCCCCATTCGTTCGTGACAAACCCCCTCACTATGACCTTCACCTCCAATCGATAGCCGCCACATCACCTATCTGTATTTCCCTCAGTCACCATCACCCACCATCTCACACTAAGTGATATGTTGGGCATTTGTTACTAGATAACCTATCTGTTATCCAGCTGACCTGTCTCCCGCGCCCAACGGACACCCATTTACTCAAAACTACCCTCATTCTCTCGTATCTCACCATTTACCACTCATCGCACTAGAGAGTTTTTTACACCGTTGACTCCTCCATTACAGTCAGTTGCCCTCATCCACAATCCTTCACCCCCACTAACATTGTTTGTCTTGCAGGTACTGTTGTAGACATGCCGCCAAAGTCCAAACAAGCAGAAGGAGAGGAGAATCTGTTTCTCCCACCTCCTGTCGACCTTGACAGGATCCCACTGGTCGAAAAAGACCGATTAATCGCAAATACCAAGTGCGATTTTGATTTTGCAGACCTTCAGTCGTGGATCAAGGAAGTCTTCCTGGACCATAGCGATGAAATCAGACTCTAGGAGTCCAATTTACCTCTTTACCTCTTCCCTCAGATTCGCCCTTTCCCAGAGTTCACCCTCAAGGGCCAAGCCCACTATATTTCTGAGCAAAGAGCCATCATCTCCTCCTCTGGAGAGATCCTGTTCCTCATCATGCCCAAATCTCTTGACCAGATGATGTAAATCCCCCGAGATGACTCTGCGTCACCCTTCAATATGGAAATCTTACAGAGTTATATCAGAAAATTACCTTCTCCCAAAGAGCTCAAATATTCGAGCTTTTCCTTCCCCCATCTGCTCATTTCCCCTCCACAAATCCTCCTTACCCTTCCTCCATGTTCTCGACTAAAGGAAACCAGATCATCTCATCCCATTGTGCTTTGTTAGGATACTATTCTGATCAGTGGGTAGATGAACCCATTCTGGGTTTTCTATCCATCTTCTCTATTGATGAAAAGCCCACCACCCAGTTTGATTTCATCACTTTTCTGGTGGGCAATATTCACGAACAGTTCGTGAATTTCGCCATGGAAGGCATGTTGAGATACTCGTCCATATTGGCATGCTTGTTCGTCTTCTTCCAAGTGGACAAATTCACATTTTCCATGCAGAATATGGATGGAGATGGTAGACCCCAGGCAGTGACAGCATGGACCTCCTTGCTCAAACACAACTCCACAGAGTTCAGTTTCAAGGAGTTCATTGATCAGTTATACCACCCTATAGTAAGTATGCTAGGTGGCAGGCCCGAGCCCTAGATAAATGATGAAGTTCAAAGGATCCTGCATCTCTCAGATAACACAAAGACCGGGGATTGGTATTTGTACCAAGATTACACTGAGATCAGAGTATATGGGTGTGAGTTGGCACCGTATAAGTTGCCCAAGTATCTACCTGACAGAGTTTTTGCATTGGAATATATAAGGAAAATTATAAATTCCGATGATATCCATTTTGTGTCATTGAAGAAAAAGCAAAAGCTTAGAATCAAGGGGCAGATTGACTCCTTCATCTGCAACAATCATGGCATTGGGGAAGAAGCAGACAAGATGCTGAGGGAAATGAAGTTCTTCATGAGCTTCCCATGGCATTACGATCC
This sequence comes from Picea engelmannii, assembly GCA_009831015.1. Classification (NCBI taxonomy): domain Eukaryota; kingdom Viridiplantae; phylum Streptophyta; class Pinopsida; order Pinales; family Pinaceae; genus Picea; species Picea engelmannii. The sequence continues at coordinate 81,959 of ML815751.1, forward strand.
ATGTGGGATCATCTCAGAGATGAGGGTGAAGAACAAAAACATCCCATATATTCATGAGTCTAGGCATGAAGTTGAGAAGTTCACAAATCAGACAGCCTGGGAGCCTAACACATTGGTCGAAGTACAACAGCAGGATCCCCCAGCCACTGTATCTCAAACAACCATGCCACAGGTCCCAAAGGAAAAAAGGCCTCGACAAGATTTATCTCTGCCTGTCACAGAGGTATCGTCCGAAGAGTTCCAGCTGCATACTAAGAGGCCTAAGACAATTTCAGTCCCTGGCCCAATCAGAGAAAAAGAAGCCCCATCTACAATAGTGACCAAGGTCGATAGTCCACCCTTTGGTTCGAGCCTCTATAAGGCCATAACTTCATTATTGCCAGAGAAATCCACAGACTCTCCATTAACCACCCAGTCAGGCAAGGTAGGACCAAAGTTGAGTATCTTTGAAAAGTATGAGCTGATCAAGAAAAGGAACCAGACCTTGACCAACAGTACTTGTGCCCAGTTTTGGAAGTAGACGTCGACTGCGCAACATAGGCTGTTGTTGACATTTGACATCGAGAAGGGAAGAATGCATATGGAATTCCTCCAGGCACAGGTACTAGATCTGAAGGTGATCACTGACTACAAAAGGGCCACCTTCGAATTACATACAAAGGACGTGCATCCGGCCGATCAGATGGATCTGCACAAGTAGACGAGGGAAATGGTTTTCTATACGTTGGCACATGCTTCCACTTCTACGTCCAAATTGTAGGTGTCCCTGAACAATGTTCAAACACAACTCAAGTTGGAGAGAATAACGTTCTTTGTAAAGGACAATAGGATCAAAACATTGGAGGAACTGGTCCTCAAGATCGATTACGATCCTTCAAATGTGAAAGTAGCTGAGGAAATGATAAAGAAGAAGAATGCTGACATAGCATCCTTGAGAAAACAATTGAAGCTCCCTCCCACAGAGGATTCACAGGCAAAGTAGATAACATAGAAAGAAGGAGAGAAAGATGAAATGCTCAAGCTACTCATGGAGCAGAATGCTCAACTGAAAGAAATGGAGGCTGAGATGGAGAAGCTAGTAAAAGAGAAAGAGAAGTTGAAGCCGATGGAAGTCATTCCATTCAGTTCCATTCCAATTTTAGGAGTGAGTACAACATCAGTGACAGAAGTCCCATCTACTACTCCATTGACATCCCTGGAGAAGATAGCCGACCTGGCTAAGTCTATGGAAAAGATGAACCTACATGAAACAGATATCAACAGGCTAAAAATGGATATTGAGAACCTTCAGGAACTCAAATATTCCTTCCAGACCACCCTCTCCAAGGAAAAGCAGGTGACAGATCAACTCAAACAGGAGTTACAGCAGCTCTAGAAGCAAACAGTGGTAGGAAAAACCTTGGTCATGGTTAAAGAAAGCATATGGACAGACATCACCAAGTCCATGAATGAGATATGCCCCATGATACAGATAATGTTCGAGAAAAATGAGTTGGTGCTGAGAAGCAAACAGGCCATCGAGAAGATCATATCGAAACTGGGAGAGATTCCAACACAGGTGAATGAGATCATCAAGTTCCTCAATTCTAAGACCAGGGAAGAGTTGGAAGAGCTGAAGATTGAAGACAGAACAGAGACCATCCTTGAGGTCAAAAGAGTTTTGACCAAGAGAGGATTAATGCTTCAGCTGGAAGAAAAGGTTCAGGCCATGGACCTGGGGGTACAAAGATTCTTTATTAAGATTGAGGCTCTCCAGAAGAAAGGTCTTCCTGGTCTGAAGGTAATCAATGATAAATTGATGACACTCCCAGAATACAAGAAGAGATTGTCCGATGTGGCTAAGGACAGTTCAAAGTTTATAGGAATTCAAGGGAGCATCACTGGAAAGGCATTCCTAGATGCCCTTCAGTAGGACATCAGTATCCAACACAAGATTCGATACATCTTCCTCACCAAGCCTACAATAGCCAAGTACATAGAAATGGATGAAGTGTATCGAAGGCTACTCAAAGTCAACGTGCCCAATCATCTCCAATGGGAGGAACTCTGTGATCTTATCGACTAGCAGATGAGCTGTCCCAGTCCAGTCAGTTGTCCAGTCAGATGAGGTCATACAAAGGCTTCATCAATGGTCCACCCATAAATTAGCATGCAGTTACACCACATCATCAAGAAGTTCCTAGATTTAGGAAATTTGTTAAGTTAGTTAGGCTAAAAATAGATTTAGCACATCCTGATCATTAATGACAGGATCGTTTGTAATTTGAGTTATAAATACTTCATCTTTCGAAGTATTGAGGGTTGTTGATATTCACACCCTGACGCTATCAGAATGTAATACTTTTTAAGAAATCCTCCATTAATAAAAAGGAGGCACTTTACAAGATTCTTGCGTGTATTCACTGGTGATGTTTTTCTCTCTAAGTTGAATGTTATTCTCACTTTGTTATCATATTGTTTTCTGGATCTAATCTTTAGAAGTAACGAACGTTGTAGGATTTATCTCGTATACCTTGTTTCTGACTCGAAAGATTTTAGTGTTTTATCTTCTGGTGTTTTCAATAAAGAAATTCTTAACTGCTTCTTTGTTGAAATTATCTTTCTCATATTTTCTGCTATCCATCATTATGCTACTAAAAATCCAGTGATTACTATTATCACTGAAATTTCGTCAGCACATGGTTACAAGAACTCAGCATCGTCAAATAGTAATGAAGTCATTCATGGCCATGAATTAATCTCACATCATTCAAAAAGGGAATAAAAAACTATACAAAGTAGTGAAAAATTGAAGAGTGCTTTACAGAAGTTGGGCACGCGTGCACATGCACGGAACAGGAACATATCATGCGCGCATACGCGCACGATGCGCGACTGTTAGCGCAAAAATATGCACACTTGCTAAACGGTGCATTTATTGAAGTGGTCGGCCTCCCAACCACTTATGGATCAGCTCCCAAGCCGATTTGACCCTCAAATCTGAGCGGAATCCAAATGGTAGGCTGGTCAAAGACCTAATAATGCCCTAAATGGCCTCTTTTCACACTACAAAGCAGTTACACAAAATCCCAAAGCAATGCTATAAAAAGCCATGAATGCACCTCATTTTCTCAAGGAATTTCAAGTAATGTTATGTTGCCTATATTGTTTTAGGGAGTCAATCCTTGACAAGAGCACTTTGGCACCATTTCATTGAGCAATCCACCTCTCCATTGAGTGGATTTGTAAGGAGTTCTTTCATCACCATTTTCATTTTTCTTGTTGTAAGGAGAGCAAGCTTGTGAGGGTCCAAGAGCCTTCCCTTGGAGAAAGAAGGGACTCATAGTTCCCTTTCTTCTTGGTGCTTTGATTTCATCAATAGATCAGCCTAAAAACATTGGTGACATGGGTATTTTTGTGTTTGTTATCTCTATGTCCTTATGCTTATGATTTTCTTTTGTATTAGTTTAATTCTTGCTTATAGTTTTGTTTTTCTTTCTCTAACTCTTTCCTCTATAGCTGTCCTTCCTAGCAGACCCAACTAGGCTTGCAAGCACCTCTTATTTGCTCACCAAGGTGACGAAAAGTGTGAAACAGATTGGCGACTCCACTGGGGAAAGGTATCAAATTCCTACCTCATTTGGGTTTATTTTTCTCTTCTTTTAGTTTGAAAAACTTGCAGGTGCACACCCCAGCCTAGGTCGACCTGTCAACCATTCAATTCAAAGGAGAATTGATAGAAATCCATCCAGATTTTTATTTCTCGGTCGTTTGTCATAGATGCACGGGTATTCCACCCCACAGATGTGCATCGTTCACACATGCTCTTAACTAACAGCCATTCTCTGCACGCATGCGCTTTCTGACCTATCTCTGTTCGCGTGCCTGCGCTCTGTGCGCCTCTGTCTGCACTAGGGGCCGCGCATTTAAGAAAAATTTCACATTGTAAGTTGTTGGGATGTGGGGAAGGCCATTTTCCTTCTTAAAAATGATGCTAAGCATGCTCTAAACACTGCACTACACTTAGTCCCCTCATCATATAAAGGGGTTAGTCAAGCACACATAGGCACTTAGGAGGACAAAAATCAATTTCCCTTATTTTTCTTTTTTCCACATGGATGGCTTGCTTTGACTTACAATCTAAAGTGAACATCAATTTTAATCACATCTAAACTTACATTGGAACTAGAGGTTGGATTATAATCTCTTAGTATGCTCTTCTCTCGCGCATTCAAGCGACCTTGAGAATCATAAAAAGATTGTGAACCAATTTCACCTCCCTTAAACAAAGTTTAAAACCTTTAGGAGAGGACAATGGCCCTTCTTGGGACCCCTCTTAGTTTTCTTTTTCAAACACATCTTAATATTGTAACGGGCCCATACATGCCCACATGTCACAAAGATAGGATAGTGTTTGAATTTTTCTTTCTTAGATCAAAACACTAGGGAAGTTTAAAGGTTTGTAACGGGCCCATACATGCCCACATGTTCAATCTAGGATAGTTTCAAGATTTTCTAGATTACGTCATAATAGGGAGTTAAAGGATTGTAATGGACCCACATGTCTACATGCTATCTTCCTAGGGCTTTTGAATTACGCAAGGTTGTACCAAAGACACATAGTTAATTAGGTAATCAAACTCTTGTAAGGACCAAGCGAAGTCCACATGCATCAAGATGACATCTAATTCACTAAAACTTGTCACACTTTCACTCACACACAAAATTCACTCATCACTCACATAGATTCTTCTTGAAATGTGGAGGTCTAAGTAAGTTTCCTCCAAAGGGATTCCAAAAATACCCCATCTTTTATTGACAGGACTATCCACTCCCATTTTTAATCAAACGAGGTTGGTTTTCACCCCCAGCCTCACAAAACAAGTACATCTAAAATCTTTCCAAAAACTCACTAAGTTTTCCTCCATAGGAGGTGCCAAAAGAAAATTTTTAGTCTAGGTAGGATTTCGGGGATAGGCATCCAAATAACTCCCCGTTATCTGGTTCTCACATTGTCAAAACATAGAGGTTGTCAAATAGGGAACTGAAAATCCTCCAAGTCAAGTGTTCCAATCACCATAAGGTAGGGAGATACCCATGAAGGGTTGAAGGTAGAGGTCCGGTTGTTCTGTGCGTCCCCCCTTGAGGCACCCACCTCTTGGACGGGATCCATCCCGTGACCCATTTCTTAGGCCGAAAATCTAAATGTCACACTTTGACCGAGGTACCTAGTGACCAACTTTAGGACATCTACCCAGGTGGCAATTGTGGGCTGCAA